>CM024763.1:121083085-121238572 GCA_014218235.1 Colocasia esculenta | reverse complement strand
AGGAGGTCAGTCATAGGAACGGGGAGGAGTGGCTCGTAGGTTGGGGGCACACTCGTAGGAAAGGTAAGAAGTCTCCTTGATGGAGACGATGGAATAACCATTGGAAAATCGGCATTTTTTTTTCAACGTTATTTTGATTTTTTTTGTTTTTATTTATCATGCACAGTGAGAGAGGGCGAGGTAAGATCGCCAATCTAGAGAGAAGTGAAACGAGTGTATGCTCAATTGGAGAGAGATTGCTGGTGAGAGGGAGTTGGAAGGGGAGCGTCTGCTCGGTGGAGTGGAGAGAGATTGTGAAATGGGGCGTTGGTGCCTGAGGGATGCTTAAGGAAATGAAAAATGGCCACGCGGTGGCCTAGAGGAGATTGGGCGCGATGCCTAGAGAAAAGAGGCCCGCATGAGCCTAGTTGTTGCGGGAGCTTCTTCAGAGTGTGTGCCTAGCTCAACTTCATCTGTGCACTGCCTCCTGCTTGTGGTCGCTTCCAACTGCTCAGTCTCTGCCGGTGTGAAGAGTTGGCTCAATGAAATAGCGATGTCGCTCAAATCAAACCACCAGTGCCAATCAGACTCAGAATCGCCCCTTTTCCTCTGTTTCGGGGGTCTAAGGTTTTCAACAGCTTTATAGGTGGCCAAGGGTGACACATGGGAAAGTTCTAACGTGATGGCTGATGTTTATTCGCTCCCTGGCTGCAGCGGCCCCTTCTTGAAATGCTAGTACAGTGACCATGTGAGTGGCTGCCCCTGCTTGTGGTCTACCCTGCCCGGCTTGTACCCCAGTCCTGCCTTGGGTCTTGTTTTGCTATCCTTCACAGCTTCAGTTCTTCCCTACAGATGTGCTCCTAGCCCATTGCCTGGTTGGTACCCCATTCTCAACATAATATGCCACTCTTTCTCAGTGATGATCTTGCTTCTTTTCGTCGCACTAACAGATGATGAACCGATGGGGCTTTGATGCATGCCGAACGTGTCTAGCACAGACATAAGTGGCTGACTGCTTGGCCATATGGAAGGGACTGAATTGTCAGTCATAGCGTCCACTTCCAGGGCAATTGGTTTGCTGGTGACTTTGACAACCCGTCCCTTGTACAGAAACTTCAAACACTGATGTATGGTCGAGATGACGACGCCAAGTGCCTGAATAAACGGCCTGCCCAATATCATGCAGAAGCTTGGATCCATGTCTAAAATGTGGAAGTCCATCTCAGTGATGGACGGACCCAGCCCAACTTTTAATGCAACCACTCCCTTTGGTGGCCTACTAGTGTTGTCGTAAGCCGTGACAGTGATGGAGGAGGGTGGACTGACTGTAGTGTGACCCCACATAGATCTAACGTGTCCAAAGCCTTGACGTCGATTGAGGCTCCGGTATCTACCAGACATTGAGACACACAGACGCCATTGATGTTAACTGCTAAGCATAGGGTGTAGCGTTGGAACTCTGCCGGTGCTAACTCAGACTCTTGGAATTCAATTGTTGGATGTGAGCTCGTAGGGGTCAACACTGCACTGATCTGATGTACAGAGAGATCTTCATTCACATCACCTTTTGCAGATAGTGCATGAGGACTTCTTGGTGCACCGGCGACCTCTTGATCAATTCTAAAATGGATATCCTGGCCGGTGTCTTATCCAAGTGCTTAAGCAAATCATACTGAGTCCCTGGGATGGACTCCTCTTGCTGGGCTTCTTCTTCTTGAGGCAGGGGTGCCTGATCTTGCTGCTAGGGGAATATCCGATTGAAAATGCGCCCACTCCGGAGCACCATTATTTCCTCGGTCTTGTTTCCCGCTACATTTGTCACAGTCTGTGGAACGGAAGAGGGAGGGGAGGTAGGGGATTGAGGGTTGAATATTTGGTGCGGCAGTTGAATACTTGCTGCACTCGGGGGTGAATAGGAGTACGTAGGAAGGGAGCTTGGGGATTGGGGGTAATGAGGGGTATTGTTGGTGGTGTGCGGAGGAGAGGTGGGTTGGATGATGGTTGTAAGATGGTGGGTGGTGTGCGTATGAGTGAGCGGTTGGGTTAGGTGACACGGTGGTGGTATTGCATAGAAAGGGAGCTTGAGGATGAGATGGTTGTGTCGTGAGAGCTACGGGTGGTTGGCAGATGAGGGGTGGGTTGTGTTGTTGGCTAGAGGGTGGAGGGCGGTGTGTGGCGGTTGTGGGGATGCGTAGAAAGGAAGGTAGTGGGTTAGAGGGAGTGGGTGTACAGATGAAGGGGGGTAAGATAAAGGAGGATTGGGAGGTAGAGGTGGAGGGGGAGGATACTTCCATTGGCTTGCCAGGTGTATTTTCAACACAGGGAGACGTCCTAAGGGCATTTACTTGTTGATTTGGAGCCTGGTGCTCTGGGAGTGGGTTCAGAACGATGCCCATATTGGGCTGCTGCTGTAGGGGTGCCTGGGGCTGCTGCGGGGGCTGCTGTTGCTGTTGTTGTTGCTCTTGCTTGGGTGGTCTCCTCGCCTTCATGTCGGTTGTGGACGATCTGTTTCCCGTACCCCGGTGACTGTGGGATCCTCCGGTGGTTCACGAACGTCGTTGCTCCCTCATTGGCGATGAAGGGGGTGCTGGTTGACCTCGTTGACTCCCCAGTTGACCAAGTTGACTGAGGAGAAAACAAAGAAAACCACAAATGGAAGGGAGATGTTGTGATCGCCAGGGCCTTACCTGTGCCCAAGGAGGTGTTGTGACCACACTGGTGATGCTGCCTCACGTAGCGGACAGAGATGGGGCCTCAACTTCTCCTTCTTCGGCCGGCCAAAGAAAGAGAGCTCCACGGTCTTCTACGATTCGTTTCTGCCACAAAAGAGACTCTATTAGACTTAAATGAAGTGTAGAAAGTGTCCTAAACAGAAAGGAAAACAATCCCAAAAGGAGAGTCCTGTACCGGTTACGGACTTGAGAAGAGGGGTGGCCAAGTGCTATGACCACCCTTCTTCCCTCCATTTTGGTTGGGAAACCCTTTATATGTGTGGTAGGTAGGTGTCCTACGTGCCTAGGGCGTGTAGGAGTGGAGTGTATGTGTAACATGCAAAACTAAGATAAAAGGAAGGGAAATAGAGAAAGAGGAGGGGGGGTGATCCTCGTGTTGTTGTGTTGCTGGACTCCCTGGTGGCTCCTCCAGCTCGGGATGAAGCCTCCTAGACGTCCAAATGATGAGAAGGAGAGAAAGAGGAAGGATCAAAGGATGAGTGTACTTTTCTCTCTCTTCTTTCAAGGCAACAGCATGTGGACGTCCAACCTCTCCCCCTTCACTTAGAAGGCCAGGGGGGGTTAAATAGACAGTAGGGTCGGAGTTCAGAAGCTTTGGATGCTCAAGTGTGAAGAAACACACTTGTACAAGTGGCAATCCATGTATTAAAGCTCCAACCAATGAGGAGAGGCCAAGTAGAATTTTTACTGGGTCAAGGGGGTGCCAAGGTGGCCCATATGCCCGTTGGGAACGGCTACATGCGTTACATGGCCGAGAGAATGGTGCAAGTGGGCTGAAATCTCGGGGTAGTTGCGCAGACCAAGTAAACCAGGTTGACGTCCAACAATGTCGCCGCCAACCCCATGCAGACGTCCACATGGGTGGACGCCAATTATAGTCAACGTACACCGACCTTGCCGCCAACATGAAGTCAGCGGCAGTCGATGTGGCCGTCTACATGGGATCCGAGGCAGTCAACAAACGGTCAAACAAGCCTTATTGGGTCAGAACCACGCGGAGATGGGCCAAAATCTCGCGTCTACAGTCGGCAATGTATTTTCTCATATCTTCCCAATCTATGCCTCCATTGTCATTCAAATCATATATGTAGTCCTTGAAATGAAAACAAGCCTCCAGAGTGTGACCCGGTCCTCAGTGGAAAGCACAATAACGTGAGGTATCCACATTGGGAGGCCATTGTAGCCATTCCCTCGGCAATGTGAGTGCATTGGTGGCCATCAGAGCATTGAAAATGTCAGGTAAGGTCTCCGACAGTGGAAGGTAATGGGCTCTTCTTGGGCCAGGGGGGCGTCTGGGCTGCTGGGGATCATAGGTGCCTAGAGGAGGGACTTGGTTGTACTGTGGAGGCTGTTGGGGAGGTGCTAGTTTCTGTTGTTGGTATTGGTGAGGAGGAGGTTGATGGTATTGAGGCTGTGGTGCCTGACGATATTGAGAAGGTGGTGGAGGAGCTTGTTGATATTGGGGTTGCTGAGGCTGCTGAGGTTGTTGAGGCTGTTGGGGTGGTGCCCTAAATACATGAGGATTGTTTGGCTTGAACTGGGGTTGTTGTGACTGTTGAGGCCTGGGGTTGGGGTTAGGGCGGTAGGTGGAGGGGCTAGGGTTACCCATAGCACTCACCTACTCATTTTGCATAACCCCCTCAGTCGTGGGACCACCAGTAGGGGGAGTACCATTACTCTTTTTGAACATCCGGGCCTTTGGCTCAAACATAGCCATAATTGGAGAATCCTTCAGCTGGGTCTGGATATAGCGGGCTCTCTCATACAACTCCTCCATGGTGCTCAACTTGTTCATAGCCAAGATATGCCTGAACTGTGGTGTGGCATTCACAGTGATCATCTTTACTTGCTCCGGCTCGGACAACGGATTCCTCAACCTCTCAGCCATAGCTCTCCATCTGTCTGCGTAGTGCACAAAATCCTCATCAGCCTTCATTCTCTCAACCATTAGGTCGGTGGTTGACAATTCCGGGCCAACCCGGTCCCTATACCGCTGCAAGAACTTCCTCTGCACCGCTTCAAAATCTTCAACATATGCGGGCTCCAAGAAATAAAACCATTCAAGGGCGGGCCCATCCAAAGATCGACGAAAGAGGAAAGCAAGGGCACAATTGTCGTTTTTCCAGAAGGAGGATTCGTACATGAACTCCTTGATATGTACGAAAGGGTTGCCGGTGCCGTTGTAGTGGCGGTAGACCGGCAGCTCGGAAGGGGGAAGGTGAAAGACCGGCATAGAAGGAAGTGCCAGTTCAAAAGAATCTTTGGGTGTGGACACCCTTTTCAAATCTTGCTCGAGACGACTCACCTTCGCCAAGAGGGCTTGGGTGAGCTGATCGAAAGAAGGTTTGTGAGGCACCCCGGAAGAATGAGGTTTGGTGCACTCACTTGGACAAAGTTGTAATGGGGAGGTACACCAGCGGGCGCAGAAGCATGGGCCGGAGCCCGAAGGGGGTAATTGGGCCTTGTCACGGAGGGGCTTGGCCAGACATGGGGAGGCCTCCCAACAGGGCTGTGGGGGTGAGAATGTGTGATCGAGTTAGCCCGTGAGGGGGAAGGGGAGGCTCGGACCGTCGGGTCACGAGTGGGTTCAGCATAAAAAGCACCCGTGTTTGGGTGGAGAGTTTGAATAGGTTCGACGATGGATTTCCCCTTTAAAGCAGCTTGAACCTCCTAGAGTTGGGAGGCTTGGAGGTTTTGGAGGAGGTGCACAAGTTGGGACACATCAATAGAAGTAGAGGCATTTGCAATTGCATGCCTTGGGGAGGGGAGGGGAGTATGTGAATCCACAGTATGAACATGCAAAGTGGATGGACCATCATGGGGTTTATTATGGAGTTGTGCAAGTGGTTCAGTAGAATCATACACCTCATCATATTCATCTTCATGATAACCCATGTTCTCATATTCGACCATTCCAAGATTTTTGCCTGAACGAAGCAACATGAAATTTAAACACACAAATGGATTAGCACACAACTAACAAACAACTACTCAAACAAGTTTGAGAGAAGAAGTTAATGGCTTTTAATCACACACTTGGGGATGCTTACGTCCAGTTGAGTGTTTCAATATAGTTCAAAGTGGATTTTATTTGAAATGTGTTACTCCAAAGTGGGTATGGGCCTAAATGGGTAAGATGAGAACTTCGGGCTCACTAAGCACACTCCCTCACACCAATGGTACTCTAACATGGGTCTCTGGGGTAATACAACCTGCTTGGTCCACCTGAGGGAATCCACGGGGTACAGAGACTTACGGAGGTTCGGTGAGGATTCTCTTGTCCAATGAGACGGAATGCTCAATGGAGAGAGAGCCCTCACCGAGAGATGTGTTCGGATCCTAGTGTAAGGAGGTCCCTCATCCGAAATATGCCCTGCAAGATGCAAATAATGCAAAATGACAGAAACTGCTGCTCTCTGTGAACAGACTGAATCGCGACGAGTCAGTCGTCGCCTTCAATGAGAATCGCATCCGTTCAGTTGGTCACGGATCTGACAGCTTGTAGAAGCTGTAAGAGCCACGAAAACTCCCTCCGGCATCTGTCACAGAATCACGACGGGGTAAGCCGCCACACAAAATCACAAATCGACGTTGAAACACGTCGCGAATTAAGAAGCAATCGAAAACAGTAAATCAACAGAGCATGCTTTCAACCAATCAAATGGAATAAAGTATAAGTCAACCCAGATGCTTTCTTCAGGCAAAGGTAAGTGAACAGGGACGGGAGCAAGATGATGCTTTTTTTTAATTAAAATTTATGGAAATATAGAGAAAAGAACACTAACACAAAATTGGTAATGACGGTGGAAATATCTGTTGAGCAACTATCCCTAAGAAAATCATTTAATACTTTATTCTTATAACATTGTGATTTTGCTTGATAAAACCTTTTAAAAGACTCTTTACAAATTAAATACACTAATACATTACCACAGAAAATATTTTGAATAACTTCATCTCGAAAATTTTTCTAAGTCCACAGACTACTATAGGTATTATACTTCGAATTTAGCTCCGACCTTCAGAAGTCGAATTACAGTATGCAAGATTACCTCGAAATTTTTCTAAGTCCACAAACTACTCTATGTGTATCATACTGAATCCGACTGTGACTCCGACTTTATAGAGTCGAATTTATCTGAGTCTGAGTTCTGAACTCCAACTCTCTGAAGTCGAAGCCACTCTCCGATTCTAAAAGTCGAAGTATTCATCTGTTTCTATGGAAGTCGAATGCACATATATCCGACATTTTACAGTCAAATCTTATATGTTTCACTGCAACTTCTGAGAATCGAATGTCAAGGTGTGTCTTCATGATTCTGACTCCGACTTCTAGAGTCGAATTACACCTTCTTCTGAATCTTGTAGGATCGAAAATAGGATGGACCAGATCTAGAAGGGGGGGGGGGGGTTGAATAGATCTAGACCAAATACTGCGGAAGCTTAGCCAATTTTAAAAGATGCTTTAAATCAGAGACAAATTAGAAATACAATTCACCATATGATGTGTGATTGTGTGATTTGAGTAATTAGAGTGTGTGATCATGTCAATCAGTAGTGTAAGCGAAAATCCTATGCATACATCTAGCGCAGAGTGAAATCAAATCACAGATCAAACCACTGCACAAAGATTTTTAGGTGGTTCGGAAATCACACCAGTGATTCCTACATCCACCCCTCACACAGTGAGGCTCCACTACTCAACTTGAGTACACCACACACTGGAGCTTGACAACTCCAACACACTGAGTTCAACAACTCACACACAACCTCTAGAGCACAACCACTCTAGAAACCTGAGCACACAGGCTCAACCACACACTGAGTGTACCACTCAACACAACTGAGCACAAAGGCTCACAAACAACCGGCTAGATCAAAAACAACAAGATCCAGATCCTCTAGCAATGATCTGATCTATAAAGAGTTCATTCAAAGAGACTGGTGCAACAATTCTATGCACAATCTCAAGAATGACTCAGAAGAACAAATGGAGAATGAGGAATAGTATGTAATTCTTGTTCTTCAGAAGAACTCCCTTGTAGAAGGCTGACTTGAGAAGGTCCTTGATTGCTTGAAGTCCCTAGGCGATGCTCTGTAACTGGTGCTCTGGATCTTCCTTGAACTCTTCTCAATGGCTGCTTCTACTTGATCTGCTCCCTTGGAAGTGATATCTCACATCATCTTCATGGATCAATCTTCACTTCTTGTGCTTGCAAGGATGGGAATTGGCTTACAGCAGCACAGGGAGAGAAGAAGGGGAGGGAGAGACCTCTTCTCACCGCCAAAAAGACTTTTCTGGAAGGCTCTGAGGTGTTCTTCTCTGGATGGCCAATAAGAGGGGTATTATAGCCCTAACATGGCCAAAAGAACCCTGGGGTGCGTGGGCACATGATCCAAGGCGATCCAAGTGATCCCTAGAATGCCACGTGTCCAGGTGGGACTTAAGATGAAAAAGTTGCGGAGTGTGTCGACACAGTCATTGGGTGTGTCGACACACTGTCCCAATTCAAAAGGAAGTTCTGGAAACAGGCTCTAGTGTCGACACACTCACTGGCTGTGTCGACACACTGTCCCAGTCTGGCAAAAGGGTCTTCTGGAGACTGGGTCTAGTGTCGACACTGCTGGGACTGTGTCGACACAGTGAACCCTGTCTTCATGAGTTTGCTTCAGGGATTGATGCCCAGTGTCGACACCATCAGGGGGTGTGTCGACACTACCATGACAAGAAATATATGTCCCTGAAAATTAACACAAAAATCATTAGTACAATGTATTATCATGAATGTATGTGATATAATGTGTGTTTGGAAACATGTCTTTTGAGCATTGTTATTACATGTGTAATGTATTAACATGTTCCATCATTATGCATTAAAATCACAACTTGTCATCATCAAAATTATAAGGGGAAAGTATTAAATTCACACTCAACCAACAATCTCC
Organism: Colocasia esculenta; assembly: GCA_014218235.1. Classification (NCBI taxonomy): domain Eukaryota; kingdom Viridiplantae; phylum Streptophyta; class Magnoliopsida; order Alismatales; family Araceae; genus Colocasia; species Colocasia esculenta. The sequence continues at coordinate 121,229,915 of CM024763.1, read as the reverse complement.
TCCATTTTTGATGATGGCAACATTAAGTCAACATGAGAGTTTGAATTTTAAGGAAATGTGATTCTAAGTCATTCATTCACACAACATTCAATCACATACACACTGAATGACAATGAACACATGTTTCAACATTTTCATTCACATTCATCAAAGGCCATTGAGCACAATTTAGCAACATTTGACAATTTTCACACTCAAGAGACACAATGTTACTAATAACCATGACTTTTCATAAATGGCCAAAAACCATACAAAGTTTGATATTTACAAACATTCTCCATTCATGACAATCATTCATTGACATTCATAAAGGTATTCCTTCTCATTCAACAAAGATATTCATTACAAAATATATTCTTCTCCCCCTTTGACATCATCAAAAGATAAGATCCATCAAGAGGATGGAGGTGGAGGAGGAATAGGAAGAAGGAGAAACTCTATGGTCTTCAATCTGACTGTGTCGACACAAGAATGGGGGTGTGTCGACCTGGCCTGAGAAGTGTTGAAGATAAGAGCATGAGGAAAATTTGTAAATTATGGGAAATCTTTAAAATGATGAAATATGGATGGAAGCAACTGGACAAGGATTTTTAGAGGTAAAAGAATTCATTTGTCATATTTTTACAAAAATCCAACAATACTTCAAGTTTTACACAACAACCTACATGATATATTCATTAAGTGACTTGAGCCATTAAAATGATAATTGAGTGATGATAGGAACATCCAACAGCCAATGACAAACTACCATATTCTCCAAATCCAAAGAAAAAAAAGTCTTTTAGATTGAAATCAATTGTGATGAAGTAAACAACTTTAAGCAAACTGATGGAAGACAAAAATGTTTATTTTAAGCAATTCTCCTTGGACACACATTTTTTTTAATCAACTATCAAATGTAGTAAATCTTGTTCACTCAAGAACTAATACTTTTTACACACCATAGTCTCTGGTTACTAAATATTGTCTCATTATCCAGTTTCAAGGGCAAATGACAACCTTTTGACATGAAAATATACGTTTATCAGACGCCAATATTTCCAGTTACTCAGTCATCATCAAAATGTTAGAGCATCTTTTGTTTTTATTTTTGATTTATTGAACCCCTTTGAACAGAGATAGCAATAAATACCTCATGACATACATGACACTTCATTCATTGTGAAGGTTTGTAGTTTCTCAGCATTTGTGCCATTGCTCTGTTGAGTAATAGATGTAAGGAGAATTTTATAAAATTGAGATCATTTATATCTCACATCAGTTGCAAAAGAGGTGTTTAAATTCAAAGCACACATTATCCTTCAGTCTTTGAAAGAATTTAAATTTCTGTAGTGTTGAAGAGTATAGTTGAGAGTTGACTGTAAAAATGTAGTAGATCAATCAAAAAGTCATTTTGAGGTTCTAGACAAACTTAATGAGCACATCATGAGTGGAAGTTGATATAACTCAAGAGGAATCTTGAATTTTGTAAAAGAATGAGTAGTGAATTCATTAGCTCCCCCTGAAATGATGATTCCAAAAAATTTTCATCAGGACAGATATGCAAGAATTGGGAAAACTGAAAGTTTCTTTTTGAAGAACAAAAACTCCCCCTCAACAATTGCATATTTAATTCTTGATACTTGGCGGAGACACATACTCTCGCATAGTGAAAGTGTCCAGACAAGCAGAACTTGTCCTTCTTCAAATCACCATTTGATATACCAAGAATTTCAACACAATGTGAGTTGAAGAATTTATTGACAAAAAGAAATGGAAGTTGATTTGTGAGAGATGTGAACAACATGAATCAAGGAAGCAAAGAAGAATGATGGAACAGTGACTCCCCCTCAGAACATGCCTAAACACTCAACCCAATGAGAGATATCAAGAAGATGGACATTTGCATACACCAAGCTCTCTCCTCAAGGATGAAAATCTGCTGTCAGGAAGAGGTTTAGTGAAGATGTCAGCAATTTGTTTTTTAGTTTCAATAAAGAGGAGTTCAAAAGATTTCTTTGCTACCTCATCTCTCAAGAAATGATGCCTAATTTCAATGTGTTTTGTTCTAGAATGCTGAATTGGGTTTTTAGACAGATTTATGGCACTTGTGTTATCACAAAGAATGGGAACACAACCTAACTCTTGGTTATAATCAAGAAGCTGATGTTTCACCCAAAGAATTTGAGTGCCACATTGACCAGCTGAAACATACTCAACCTCTGCAGTTGATAGAGCAACTGAGTGTTGCTTTTGGAAGCCCAAGAGATTAGGCATCCACCTAAGTACACAAACACAAGCCACTTGTGCTTTTTCTATCAAGTTTACACCCAGCATAATCACATCACAATAGGCAATCAAATCTAATTTACAACCAGCAGGATACCAAATACCAAGATCACATGTTCCAACAAGATATTTAAAGATTCTTTTAACAGCTAACATGTGACTTCTCTTAGGATTGCTTGAAATCTAGCACACAAGCATACACTGAATTGTATATCAGGTCTAGAAGTGGTGAGATAGAGTAGAGAACCAATCATACGTCTGTATGTCTTTGGGTCTACTGACTTACCAAGTGAATTTCTTCTAGTTTCACATTAATTGCAATGGGTGTGCTTGAGTGCTTGAGGTTCTGGAAGTCAAACCTTTTCAGAAGTTCCTTGACATACTTGGTTTGGCTTATGAAGATCCCTCACTGGTTTGGGTAAACCTGCAATCCCAAGAAAAATTGTAAGTCTCCCATCAAGCTCATTTCAAATTCAGTTTTATTTGATTTGCAAATTCAGTGCACAGGCTTTTATTTGTGGATCCAAAATTATGTCATCAACATAATTTAGACTGTAATTATTTGTTTATTTACAGTTTTTGTGAACAAAGTTTGATCAACATTACCTCTGGAGTATCCTTTTTCAACCAGAAAAGAGCTCAAACGGTCATACCAGCTCTTGGAGCCTTCTTAAGACCATAAAGAGCCTTATGAAGCTTAAAAACATGATCAGGATGTTTTTCATTTTCAAAGCCTGGAGATGTTCAACAAAAACATTTTCTTTTATGTATCCATTCAAAAATGCACTTTTGACATCCATTTGGTAAACTTTAAACTTCAATGAGGATGCAAAAGCAAGAAATATTCTTACAGCTTCTAGTCTAGCTACAGAGGCATATGACTCTTCAACATCAGTTCCAAATTCTTGATTGTACCCCTTGGCAACTAGTCCAGCTTTATTCCTATTACTTGACCATTTTCATTCAATTTATTTCTAAAAACCCATCTAGTGCAATTACTGATTGGTCACTAGGTCTAGGTACTAATTCCCACACTTGATTTCTTTCAAATTGACGAAGTTCATCATGCATTGCATTTATCCAGTCTGAACTCATTAGAGCTTCATCAATTGATTTGTGTTCAGTTTGGGAAATTAGTGCTAGTGGGTCTTCATGAATGGCATTCAAGAATGATGATCTTGTTCTAAACCCTATCATGCACATTGCCAACAACATTTTCTATTGGGTGGTCTCTCAAAGATCTGGGTTCAGGAATTACCTGTTGAGGTGCATTTAAATTTGGAACACATTACCTGATCCACTTGGAGTAGGTGAGTGATTGTTCAAATTTTCACCAAGGTCTTCATTCTCCTCACAGTTGGTGAAGAATCGACAATGAAGTCATCCTCTTCATTATCTGGACAGTCCTGCAAGATTTAGAATAGTGAGTTGAAAAGGAATTTTCATCAAAAACTACATGTGGAGATTCTTCAACAGTTTTTATTTTTGAGAGAGTAGACTCTAAAAGCTCTTGAAATTTCAGAGTAGCCAAGAAAAATGGCTTCATGACTTTTAGCATCGAATTTATCAAGGTTTCCTTTATTATTGTTATGCACAAAACATTACACCCAAAGACTTTGAAATAAGACAAGGTTGGTTTTTATTTTTCAACAATTCATAAGGGTTTTTCTGATTTTTGGTATGACCAATGCTCTATTTAGAATGTGATTTGCTGTATTTACAGCTTCACCCAGAAGGATTTGGGCAATTTGCTTTCCAGAGCATGGATCTTGCCATTTCCACAAATGTTCTATATTCTTTCTTTCACAACCCCATTTTGTTCTGGAGTTCTTGGTGAAGAAAACTTGTGAAATATGTGAAGTTCAGCACATAAATCAGAAAAAGATTGTTTTCAAATTCACCCCCATGATCAGTCAAAATATTTTTGATTTTATGAGGAAAACTAGTTAAGACAGTGGTACAGAAATTCCTGAATTCAAGGCAAGCATCACTTTGTGGGATAAAAAGATAACCCATGTAAATCTAGTAAAATCATCAATAATGACAAAACCATATCTTTTGCCACTAAGACTTAGAATTCTTGTTGGGCCAAAGAGGTCCATATGAAGCAATTCTAGTGGTTTAGATGTGAGTACATCATTGAAGGTTTTAAAAGATTTTCTGTTTTGTTTTCCTTGGGCACAAATCCCACAAAGTTGATTCTCTACATTTGAAAAAGATTCAGGAAGACCTTTGACCAAGTTTAGCCTTAACAGTTTATTTATTGTTCTGAAACTTGCATGACCAAGTCCTTTTGTGCCAAGTCCATGCAATTTCATTTTTATTTGCAACAAGACAAATGTTTTCAGAAAAGTTTTTATCAAGTTGATCATGTAAACATTGTTTTCTCTTTTTCCAAAGAATTTTATTTCATCTGTTGAAGAGTCAATTATCTGTAAAAATCTGATTCAAACACAACTTTGTGAATTTGTCACATAGTTGGCTAATGCTCAGCAAATTATAATTCAGACCATCAACTAATAAAACATTTTCAATTGAGTTTGAGGAAGATTGACCAACCTTTCCATCCAATGATTTTTCCTTTTTTTTACCTCCAAATGTCACAGAACGTCCTCCTATTCGACCAGGAATGAAAATTTTGCTTTATCTTCTGTCATGTGTCGTGAACACCCACTATCAAGAAACCACACATTTGAGTTGGGTGCACGACCTTCCTGCAAAATCAATCAGTAAGAGAAGATTTTGGTACCCAAACATTGTTGGGACCATCAGATTGTTTGAACATTGACAACAAATCTTTTTTAATCCAAATCTGATTTGTTTTTTGCTTTTGTTTTGTTTCAGTGGTTTTTTTTGCCTTTTTCAATTTATCCTTTCCTTTTGGAATAAACACCAGTGTTCTTTTTCTCATTAGGATGAGAGTTATGCATTTGGACATGATTGTTCATTTGTGGAGGTCCAAACCAAGGATTTTGTTGGTACATAAAAAAGTTTGGATAACAGATTGAGAGTGGTACCAAAAAGGATTGTGATACCATTGGTTCCAAGAATTAATCCAATCAGCTTGATGTGTTGTCTTGGAAGTCCAAGGTTTATCATGAATTTTTCTTTTGTGTTTTTCTTATTTTTCAAGTTTTTATTTGATTTTTTGGTTGACTGGTTGGTGGTTTTTGAGGTTGAGCAGGTCGACCTGTCTTTAACTGGTGTCGACTCAACAGTCACATATTCATCTTTTTGTTGACTGGTGTCGACCTATCAGGTGAGTGTGTCGACCTGTTTGGTTTCTTTTTGTTCTGTTTTTTCAAAGTTTTGTTGTGTTTTTTGACACTTGCTTGTTTTTGTTGTTGTCAGGACTAGGACTTTTAACAATTTTATTAAGGGTGCTTTTTCCCCATTTCACCAGATTTGTCTTTCTTGAATTTTTGTGTGGTAAATCCTAGTCCATGTGTTACAGATTTCATTCTTGTTCCTAACAAGGCATCAAGGTTGTCTTTTCCTTTGGTGAATGTTTCAATGACTTGTTCTTTTTCTTTCAACTGGTTTTCTAAAGTTTTGATTTCATCAACACCTTGTTGTTTTTCTTTTTGCTTGCAATTCCAATTTTTCAGATAGTTTTTTTAAGTCATTACTGGCTTTTTGGGATGCAAGTTGAGCTCATCAATTTCATTTAGAAGGCTTTCCTTTTCTTCATTAAGCTCAGACACTTCATTTTCCAATTCAGAAATTCTTCTGTTTGAGGAATGGTTATGCAAGATGTTTCATTTTCTTTTTCAGATGCTTATTTTATTTTCTTGTTTCAGAATATTTTCAACTAGTTCAGCATAAGCATCTTGCCAATCATCAATTGTATAATCTTCAAAGGATGTACCTACCTTTCCATCAGAACTGTTTGTCATAAAGCAAATTTCCTCACTTTCAGAGCTTGAGGACTTCTCTTCTTCATTCTCACTTGGATCTTCATCTGACCAAGTGGCAACCATTGCTTTAGGCTTCTTGAATTTGTTGATCTTCTTGTATTTTTCCTTCTTGTTCTCAGGACATTCTCCTTTCATGTGTCCTGGTTTGTTGCACCTGTAACAAATAACAACTTCATTATTTTTTTATTTCTATTTGAATTGGCATTTGAAAAGAAGTATTTCTTTTTCCCAGATGAGAATTTCTTTTTCCCAGTGAATTTTCCTTTTCTAGATTTTAGAAATTTTTTGAATTGTCTAGTCATGAGGGCAAGCTCATCCTCAATGGACTCAGACTCATCAGAACTTGTTTCCTCTTGATTTTTATCCTCGTTACATGATGAAGCTTTAAGTGCTATGGTTTGGTCTTGATTATATGCTCTTCATTTCTTTTCAAGTTTATTCATATGTCATTAAAATCCTATGAGTTCATCCAAAGAAATTTTGGATAAATCTTTAGAATCTTCAACAACAGTGGCCTTAGTGTGCCAAATAGATGAAAGAGAGCGCAAGATTTTTCTTACCAAATCAGCATCAGTGTAGTCCTACCTAGAGCCTTCAGTCCATTTACAATAATCATGAACCTAGCAAACATTTCAGAAATTGATTCATCAGATTTCATCATGATAATTCATATTCAGAAACAAGAATATTTGCTTTGGTTTCTTTAACTTGGGATGTTCCCTCATAAAGTAACTCAAGCTTATCCCACATCTCCTTAGCAGATTTGCACATGAAGATTCTTGAGTACTCTTTTGGGTGGACTGCACATTGAACCATGTTCATGGCACTGTAGTTTAGAGTGGCCCTCCTAATTTGTTCCCTTGTCCAGGTTTCCTCTTCTCCCTAGTTCTCATAAGGACCTACCTCAACTACCCTCCAAATCTCATAGTTATGGGCTCTAAGGAAGACTTGCATGCGATTCTTCCAATAGGAATAGTCAGTCCAATTGAAGAAGGGTGGCCTATTGATAGAATGGCCTTCAACAATAAAACCTCGAGAATCCATTGATCAAACTGAAGTATAGTGAAAGAAACACTTAGCAAACAAGCAAGTTAAACACACAGAACAATCAGAAACACTCAGATCAGATATGAACCCACTCTGATACCAATTGTAGGATCGAAAATAGGATGGACCAGATCTAGAAGGGGGGGGGGGTTGAATAGATCTAGACCAAACTGCGGAAGCTTAGCCAATTTTAAAAGATGCTTTAAATCAGAGACAAATTAGAAATGCAATTCACAGATATGATGTGATTGTGTGATTTGAGTAATTAGAGTGTGTGATCAAGTCAATCAGTAGTGTAAGCGAAAATCCTATGCATACATCTAGCGCAGAGTGAAATCAAATCACAGATCAACCACTGCACAAAAGATTTTTAGGTGGTTCGGAAATCACACCAGTGGTTCCTACATCCACCCCTCACACAGTGAGGCTCCACTACTCAACTTGAGTACACCACACACTAGAGCTTGACAACTCCAACACACTGAGTTCAACAACTCACACACAACCTCTAGAGCACAACCACTCTAGAAACCTGAGCACACAGGCTCAACCACACACTGAGTGTACCACTCAACACAACTGAGCACAAAGGCTCACAAACAACCGGCTAGATCAAAAATAACAAGATCCAGATCCTCTAGCAATGATCTGATCTATAAAGAGTTCGTTCAAAGAGACTGGTGCAACAATTCTATGCACAATCTCAAGAATGACTCAGAAGAAAAAATGGAGAATTGAGGAATAGCATGTAATTCTTGTTCTTCAGAAGAACTCCCTTGTAGAAGGCTGACTTGAGAAGGTCCTTGATTGCTTGAAGTCCCTGGGCGATGCTCTGCAACTGGTGCCTCTGGATCTTCCTTGAACTCTTCTCAATTGGCTGCTTCTACTTGATCTGCTCCCTTGGAAGTGATCTCACATCATCTTCATGGATCAATCTCCACTTCTTGTGCTTGCAAGGATGGGAATTGGCTTACAGCAGCACAAGGAGAGCAAGAACGGGGAGAGACCTCTTCTCGCCGCCAACAAGACTTTTCTGGAAGGCTCTGAGGTGTTCTTCTCTTGGATGGCCAATAAGAGGGGTATTTATATCCCTAACATGGCCAAAAGAACCCTTGGGGTGCGTGGGCACATGATCCAAGGCCGATCAAGTGATCCCTAGAATGCCACGTGTCCAGGTGGGACTTAAGATGAAAAGTTGCCGAAGTGTGTCGACACAGTCATTGGGTGTGTTGACACACTGTCTCAATTCCACAAAAGGAAGTTCTGGAAACAGGCTCTAGTGTCGACACACTCACTGGCTGTGTCGACACACTGTCCCAGTCTGGCAAAAGGGTCTTCTGGAGACTGGGTCTAGTGTCGACACTGCCTGGGACTGTGTCGACACAGTGAACCCTGTCTTCATGAGTTTGCTTCAGGGATTGATGCCCAGTGTCGACACCATCAGTGGGTGTGTCGACACTACCATGACAAGAAATATATGTCCCTGAAAATTAAACACAAAAATCATTAGTACAATGTATTATCATGAATGTATGTGATATAATGTGTTTGGAAACATGCCTTTTGAGCATTGTTATTACATGTGTAATGTATTTAACATGTTCCATTCATTATGCATTAAAATCACAACTTGTCATCATCAAAATTATAAGGGGAAATGTATTAAATTCACACTCAACCCAACAAATCTGACTTCTGTGACAGTCTATGTACTTATACTTTTATTGTGATTGACAAGATACTTTTTGTTTTTGTGGTGATTCCTGCTTAATAATCTTTATCAGAACTTATGGTACATATATGATTGTTGAATATTAATATTCTATCAGGTCATTATTATTTTAATATGTTCTGACAAGATAAGACATATTATACTCTAAATAATCTTCTAAACTTGTTTGTGATATATTTGAAACTCTTATTCAATTGGTCTCTTGCTTCATGACAGAAGACCAGATCTTCATTCCCTTCAGAAAATATCATGCATTTATTGATTTCAGACGCATGGGTATCTGGCAGAGGTCCACCTACCACTGTTAGACCCATACCTTACTTTTTGGTGCAACTATCTGTCTCTCTTTTATTGGCCTAAAAGCTTGTATGTCCAAGGATTCTATATTTTACATGTCTTCTCTAACTCACCTACCTCAAAAGCAAGGAGGTATTCTCTCTGTTTGTCTTGTCTTTGCTACAGAACATTTATTGAGCACGTTTTCAGCATGGAGCCTTCACAGAACATTTAATTGAGCTAGACCTCTAAGCTGAGAAGCTACAAGTCTTGTCTGAAGCCGTTGGAAAGCTAAAAAGGCAGAAGGACTTATGGACAACAATCTCAATCAGTATCCAATGGATCAAAGGTCTCTCCTTAAACTGCCAGATCTCTGACGGCCATTTTCAATAGATACTTTCTTCTGAAGGATATAAAAAGAAGTCGAAGTTTGAAAAGTAACAACACTTAGAGTTTTGGAGACTAGCTAGCAACTTCTTAATTCACTACTGTCTTCTGCTAGCAGAGATTTCTTCAAGCCTTCTCCTGAGCTGCAAGATTGAGAGCCTCATCATTCAGAAAAATCCTCAAGCTCTCCTCTTCACAGAAGTCTTGTATTGGATGGCAATTGTGATTGATATCTCTTAGTCCACCCCCTTTAGTTCATAAAGGATCTTACTTGTAACTCCTATTGTTTTCTCCTTTCTAAATTAGATATGTTTGCTCGTTTTTGGGACAAACACACAGTGTCTTTATAATTTTCTCTGTGTAATTTCAGCAGGAGTTTTGTTCCTGCTGTTCCCCTCCTGTGTAGGGAAGACCTTGTAAAAGGTAGCCTTGTACCCCTGTTGAGGGAAGACTTGTGTGGGAGCAAGTGGGCTTGTAATTCCTCTCAAATTGAGAGAAGGATAAGTTCTCTGGCAGTTAGTGAAATCTCAAGTGGTTAGTTGAAGACTGTATGTAGGACTTCCATGTGGGAAGGGCCGAACCAGGATAAAATTCTTTGTGCAATTGTGTGATTGTTTCCGCCAACTTACACTTGAATCACACACTACACTAAAATCTAACTGTTCTATTTAGTGTTGTTTAATTTTAGATAAAATTTAAAAGCACAAGAAGTCCTATTCACCCCCCTCTAGGACATCATTAGTGCTATTTCGATCCAACAAGTGGTATCAGAGCTGAGGTCTTCTCAGAAGAATCTAAAGATTTGAGAAGAAATGGCAGCTGAAGCTCACAACTATAAAGGCCAGTCTATTACAAGGCCCCATTCTTTGATGGTGAATATTATCAGTATTGAATGATGCAGATGGAGTGCTTCATCAGAGGCACAGACTTCGATCTGTGGCAGGTAATAGAACAAGGTGACTATGAAATTTTTGGTGAATCTCTTCTGGTCTTTCTATAGCTGATAAAAGAAACATGTCTCTAAACTATAAGCTAAAAATTATCTATGTTATGCCCTCTTTAAAAGAGAATTTAATAGATTATCTGCTTGTAGAACTGCTAAAGAAATGTGGGATAAACTGCAAGTTACATATGAAGGAACCGATAGAGTTAAACAAACTAGAATAGACATTCTTGTATCTCAATATGAACAATTTAAAATGCTTCCAAATGAAAATATAACTCAGATGTATAATAGATTTTCCAACATAAAAGTAGGACTGAGTTCCTTAGAAAGGTTCTTACAAATGAAGAGACAGTAAGAAAAATCCTAAGATCACTAACTAATGTGTGGACCCCTAAGGTCACTTGCTATTGAGGAAGCACATGATCTAACTCAGCTTTCCATTGATAAATTAATCATATCCTTAATGGCTCATGAAATTAATATGAAAAGATTTTCTGAAAATTCTTCGGAAAAAAAAAATGACAAATGCTTTGAAGGTTGCAGATTCCTCTTCCTCTGAAGACTCCAAGGAGAAATCAGATGACAGTGATGATGAAGCCATGTTGTCAAGAAAACTACAAAGGATCCTTTCTAAGAAGAAGAAATTTGGCTCCAAAAGATTCTTCAAGAAGGACAAGAAGAAGGAACCAACCTGCTACGAATACAATCAACCAGGACATTACAAATATGAATGTCCTAAGCTAAAGAAGAAGGATCGAGCAGAAAGATCCGACAAGAAGAAAGGAAAAGAAAAGAAGTTCAGAAAATACAAGAAAAAGGCAATGGCAGCATCATGGGATAATGAAGAAGCCACCAGTTCAGACTATTCAAGTTCAGAATCTGAAGAAGAAGAAAATGCAAATCTAGCCCTCATGGCAGGATAGATCAGGTAAATTCTGAAATCTTTACTTCTTGTTCTGAATCTGATTTGGATAGTCTTGAAGATGCCTTCAATGAATTGTATGAAAAATATAAAACAGTAGTTAAACAAATGAAGATAGTTAAACTAAATTTTCTAAATTAAGAAAAAGCTAACACCTTCATGAAAAATAAAGCAGAAAGGTTAGGACAAAGCTTAAATGAAACTAACAGAGCAAATGAATTCTTGTGTGAAGACTTAAAAAAAAAACAATAAAATCATGGAAATAGAGTCAACTTAAAAGAACTTAAGGATGAAGAAAAATTACAGGAAGAGAATAACTACTTAAGAGCTACTATAGAGAAAATATCTAACTGTAAAACATCCTTGTTTGTTAGATTAAAAGACTCTAGAACAGTAAGAAAAAGTATGAGTAGGATATACACCTCCACATAATGAAGAAAATGTTGTGTATCCTGAAAATATCCAACTCCTCAATTTGTAAAAGAAAAATGAATCAAAAATCTTAAAAGTTAACCAGTATGTTTATAAACAAAATTTTTTTTTAATACATTGCACACATTAAGAATGCTTTTGATTTATGTTGTAGTCACTGTAATCAATATGACACATTGTTAGCACATGCACTACTAGAATTTATTTGGGCTGGATTTCTAAGACTACCATCAAGGACCCAGAAAATTTGGGTACCAAAAGTTACAACTTAAATTTATTTACAGGGTCGGCTAAGAGCATCCAAATGGTATTGGATAGTGGGTGCTCAAGACATATGACAGGTGATAGGAAGTTGTTTACAAGCTTTAGAGATGAAGTGGTCAAGTCACTTATGGAGATAATGGTAAAGAAAAAGTCTTAGGATGTGGAACAGTAGGAACAAGAGAAAAGAATTTGATTGAAGATGTCATGTATGTAGAAGGATTGAAGCACAACCTTATTAGCATCAATCAACTATGTGATAAGGGTCATTTAGTAAGATTTCAGAATGACAAGTGCATTATTCAAAAGGATGAAAAAATAGTGTTAGAAGCTCAAAGAGTAAAGAACTTATATACCTTACAGTTAGCAGAATTAAAAGAAGTGAATTTGTGTCTTGCAACACTAAGAGTGAAGAATCTGAATTGTGGCACAAAAGGATGGGTCATGCAAGCACTTCAGTAATCAAAAAAATGATTAAGCATGATTTGGTTGAAGGTCTTCTAAAGATGAAATTGAAGAAGTCGGAATATGTACAACCTGTGCAAAAGGGAAGAAAACCAAGACATCATTTCAGTCCAAAACAATGGTCACAACTTCCAAGCCTTTGGAACTAATTCATATGGATTTGTTTGGACATATAAGAACAGTTAGTCTTGGAGGAAAGGTATATGGCTATGTAATAGTGGATGACTACTCAAGATATACTTGGGTGTCTTTCTTAGAAGCCAAATCAGAAACCTTTTCAACCTTTTTGAAGTTCAACAAAGTAGTACAAAAGAATCAAAAGTTTCAGATTATCAGCATCAGATCTGATCATGGTGGAGAATTCAAGAATGAAGAATTCATGAAGTTTTGTGAAGAAAATGGAATAAAACATAATTTTTCTGCACCAAGAACACCTCAACAGAATGGAGTAGCAGAAAGAAAAAATAGAACACTGCTAGACATGGCCAGAACTATGCTCACAGAGTACAATTTACCAAGGTATTTCTGGGCAGAAGCAGTCAACACAGCCTGCTACATCAGGTGCATGATCAGACCAATTCTAAAGAAGACCCCATATGAGCTTTACAAAGAAAAGAAGCCCACCATCAGTCAACTTCGACCTTTTGGTTGTAAGTGTTTCATTTTGAATAATGGTAAAGATAATTAGGAAAGTTAGATGCTAAAAGTGATGAAGGATTTTTGTTAGGATATATTTCAAAACCTAGAGGATACAAAGTATTAATAGAAGAACTTTAACCAAAGAACAAACAGTGTATATATTATTTGATGAGACTAACCCTTCTATTAAGATAATAGAAGAAGAAGAAGACTGTGCTGAAGATCTGTGCAGGGATCTAGAGAAAACCTCTCTTGAAGAAGAAAAAGAAGAAGAAAAAGAAGATCCCCCACTAAAGAACTTCACAGCAAGAAGAATAATAAGAAGGACTGCCTAGAGAATTGAGGTATCACAGAGATCATCCAAAAGAAAACATTATAGGTGATCCTCAAGATAGGGTAAGAACAAGAGGTATGAATATTCCTTGTGATTTTTCTGCTTTTGTATCTCAAATTGAGCCTAGGACAATCAATGATGCACTGCTGATGAATCTTGGATCCTTGCTATGTTAGAGGAACTTAATCAGTTCCAACGCAGCCAAGTTTGGACTCTGTCCCTAGACCTTCTGACCATCCAGTTATTGGGACCAGATGAGTCTTCAGAAACAAAATGGATGAATCGGAGTAATCATCAGGAACAGACTAGACTTGTAGCACAAGGATATTCCCAAGAGAAGACATTGATATTGATAAAACGTATGCACCAGTAGCTAGATTAGAGGCAATTAGAATTTTATAGCATATGCATGCTCCATCAACATCAATTTATTCCAAATGGATGTTAAATAAAAGTACTTTTCTGAATGGTTTTATAAAAGAAGAAGTTTATGTTGAACAACCACTAGATTTTGAAGATACTAAATATGTTGCCCAGCTAGCAAGCCCAGAGGGGGGGGTGAATGAGATTCTTAAAAATTATTTAACACTCAAAACCTGTTCACAAAATAGTAACACAAAACACACTTTGCAGATTGTTAGTGTTAGTGAATCGAAAGATCAAACACACAAAAGCAATCACACGACACAAAGAATTATCCTGGTTCGGATCTCCTCTCCTTAGGAGTCCTACGTCCAGTCCCTGAGCAATATCTCAAGATTTCACAAACAAGGGTACAGTCCCCCTTAAGGACACTACAGCACCCAGCACTTCAGCTGGTCTACCTTCACCCGAAGGGAACAACACCCTGGATACCCCACCAGGTCTTCCTTCACAACAGAAGGGAACAACACAAGAGAATGTGTTTAAGAGATGATGCCTGTGACGGACCGGGGTATTTATGTCCATTAAGGCTCCATATCCAGATCCGCCTCCCGCGAACGGACCGAAGTCTCGCAAGGATAGCTCACACAAGTGTCCAGTAAGAATATAAAAACAAACCACAAGAGTATAAGACACAAGAAAGTACATGTGCTCATACCTGCATATAACAATTTACAACTGTCCCATTACATTAATACATGTCCAATTAAAAAGTACAACTACCTGGGGCATACCCAGAGGAGCACAAGCTCACACAACACTAACTACTACACAACTGTTGGTGGTACAAGTCTGACACAACACCGCTGCAAGCTAAACACTCGGCAAGTCCTGAAAAGAACTGTAGGGGAGTGAGCCTCAACAAGTCACTGGCTCAGTAGGGGCTACCCAAAACAACACCGTAACCACAGACACCTCAACCCCAATGGGTATCACTGGCAGCACCAATAGCCAAACCATTTCATGCTCACAACATTTATATTTAAATAACAGCTTAAACAGTAATTGATAAACAAATGCATATTCCTTACAAAAAAAGAGGAACCATAGGCTAGTCCTCTCAACAACTGAAATGTCTAGGCCGCAAACCTCACAGACACATTATTCCAACGACTGGTTGCCTAAGCTACAAGCTTCACAGACAAATCTCAAGTACGTGGGTAACAGAGCTGCTAACCAAAAGTTGGCCCTTTATACCCAAACCACAATATGTCGGAAACCACATACACCAAGTAACATGATCGGCTACAGCGGGCCAATCCATCACACATGAAAACCATATACGGTAGCTACACGAGGGAGGGTGAAGCACATTGTGTGGAAGGTCACACCACACGACCTCCACGAAACACAGTTCCATGTCAACACCAGAGAGACTGGTATACGACGTGCCACCACAACCATTACCCACACAGGGTACAGATACTATTACCACAAGGCACCAGCACGAAAACCACAAGTAAACTAGTGTCGTAACAGAGCACACCATAACGAACTAAACACATTTGGCGAGTCAACACTCACCATCATAACAAAAACTGTGCCACCATTCTGGCACACCACAACCACAACCGCAGTCACATCTGTGCCAACACCAGGGCACACCTCAATGAGTCACTAACTCACAAACCACGACAAGTAGTAAAGCACGAGTCGGAAAGGAATGACGTCACCACAACCACAACTGGAGCTAACAAAGCACGAGTCACGAAGAACGACGCCACCACACGGCAATGGTATACTGGCTGATCAGGCCAGTATCCAACCCGGACAACACAACACAAGAACAACCTCTCAGCCTCGCAGTCACGGACGAAAGGTCCAACTGCCGCTCCACGAGAACAAGTCAAACAACTGTGGAGACTAACCAACACCACACCTGCAGACACACAATTGCAGGTCCATGCCTGGCACCTCTAGGGTCTCTCGCCAGAGCACCCTAAAGTGAGGCACTGGAAAACAGGACTAGCTGGGGACCAGTGTCGACTACTGGTGTCCGTATCCCCAACTACGAGCGCGCTACAAGCGACTGCACACCCACCAACACAAGCCACTGCCCTACTGTCGTCTTTCCCTCAGCCGGACGTACAACTCAAACACAGAAGTGAGGGTGTCCAGGAAGACGACACAGACCTCAACGGTACCACACTGTACTGGGACAAACCCCGAGCACAACAAACACACGTGCCTGGCTCACAAAGAACCTGGGGTACCCGACTAGAGAGGCATTCCGAAATAGGCGCCGGACCACCACACTCGGCAAGCTCAAACCACGATATATACACAAACACTTTCTGTTACCGATCACGTTACATATGATAGGAATAGCTTGTTCCAGTCACCCTGTGACTTACAAGCTAACCTACACAATCACACACATAAACCACATTAATAATAATACCACGACCTGTCATCGGTCACAAAGTGACAGTGAAGGTTACACTAAACACTGACGATAAATCATATAATAATCACATTTGTATTTCACTAATTATCCGTCCAGAATAATCTATAAAAGATTCTAGAAGATCGAGGCTAGGTTCAGACGTGAACCTCATCGCCACAACACCACAGTAATTAATATATAATAAACATGAG
The DNA here is from genome assembly GCA_014218235.1 of Colocasia esculenta. Classification (NCBI taxonomy): domain Eukaryota; kingdom Viridiplantae; phylum Streptophyta; class Magnoliopsida; order Alismatales; family Araceae; genus Colocasia; species Colocasia esculenta. The sequence continues at coordinate 121,213,268 of CM024763.1, read as the reverse complement.
AACGTACGATATGCCATGCATATACAAATCACTTGCACGACATCAAAACCCTGTGATATTTCACAATCTCATAGCCGGTAAACTGACCTCAAATCCCCGTGCTCCAAGAGCACCACAGGTGTTAATACACCACAACACTTATAACAAGAATGCCATTAAAAACACACTGCGCACATGCACAGGTTGGCGGCGACATCGATTGTCGTCCAAAGAATATAGACGACAATGTCCCTTGCCGTCAACACCAAGTAAGCGACCACCACTTGGCCGTTTACCCACACTCAACGGCTAGATACCTAGTCGTTAATCTCCCAACGAAGAACTTTGCGTCAACCGATGTTGACGCCAAGATCTTCACTTCAGAACCCGCCAGAACACACAAAATGGCCCTAGACCGATTACACGGGCAATCTAGCCATAAATACAATAGAAAAACAAGGGGAAACACTTCCCCTTACATCTATATACCATAATTAATCAGAAAAGCAAGATCCAATACTTGGATCGATCAAACCACCCAATTTCCCGGCATGGTAACCCCTTTTCCCAAAAACACAATTACATGCGATCTATGCAACAAAGCATGGCAAATCAACCAGGAGAGATCAAAGGGTCCAGTCCCTACCTCAGAAATGCAATTAAACTCCTAAAGAACTTCAAATCGCGCCGAAACCCCCAGGAGCTTCTCGCGAACACCACCCTCCAATCCGTCATTCCTGCTTGATCTGCCGCTACTGCGTGCATCACGGCCTTCCCACGTGCTCCCGTCGACCGCTGGAACTCGTGAAGAGGCTCAAGGGTGAAGGTGGGCGAAGAGGAGGGAGAGAGTGGGGAAAGAACAAGGCTCGGGTCAGCCCTAAAAACACAGGCCCTCAGGTTAACGTCAACCTCTGCGCCGCTAACCAAACCGCCCCAACTAGGCGTCCACATTGCTCGACGCCAAGTTCAAGCAATAAAACCATTAAATAAACGGTAGACGTCCACATCGATGGAGGCCAAAAACATGTTAACGGCAACACCATGGCCGCCAACACACAGCAGACGTCACACACCTGGACGCCAACACACTGTTGATGTCCAGCGCACTGAACACCAAACAGATCCATAACCAACCCTGGTAAGGATCCGATAAGAAACACACAACACTAATGGGCCTCCCATTGGCCACCAAACCCGCTAAACCTGGATCCACGAGGATCCGGAAAACGCGTGACGTTACATTATTATCACCTAAAAAGAAATGTCGTCCTCGACATATAAAACAAATCACAACAAATCGGATTATCACCTAAAAAGAAATGTAACCATATACAGAACAAGAAGGATACTCTTTCTCTGCATCAGCTTTTCAATTCATCAGTCCATTTCCATCTTTGCTTTGCTCCTTTCTTTTCCTTCAATTCATTTCATAATTACTTCATTCTGTTGATTCCATTACATTTCCTTACTTTTCAATTTTAGACGATTCTACCTTGCCAATGACGCTTTATCTCCTTAGACTGAACCTACTTTCACATTTTTCCAACTGTGTTTGCAACATTTCTTTCGGGACTACTTTACCTTTCTCGAATATCTTATACTGTAATATTCTTTCATGCCGTCATTTTCTTTTTCTATTTATCATTGCTTGCTGTTATTCTGCCTCATCTGCATTTACATTCGCAACTGTCACTTCTTCAAAGAAAACCAATCACCACTTTTGAATTTCTTGCTCTTTTTCATATTATTCTGCTCATACCGTTTCAAGTCATCTCTGATTAAAAACCATAATAAACTCTGCTCCTTTATTCCACTGTGCAAAACTTTACACTTTCTTCTTATCCAGTAAATCTTAAACAATCTGTGGATATTAAATCTTTCTTGTTTCAGTTTCCGCTGTGCTACTCTGATCACACCAAACAATTACTTTCAATTACTTTCTTCTGACTTCAACTGCATTCATTTCTAACTTTAACTGCTTCTCAAATCATCTCATTCATTAATTCATGCTGAAAATATTACTGCAATTTCTGACCTGCCAAACCACTATTAACATGCTTCACTCTTCATATACCTTTCTTGCTTTACTGACATTCTCTGGCTAATCTCATAATTCTGGGGCATAAACTTTCCAAATATTATTTAATCAATCTGCTCCAGCATTAAACCCTGAAATATCTTAACAACAGTTCACTTCTGTTCAATTAAATCATTTCTTTGCACCGATATGCAAGCTCTAACTGACATTTTCTGACTCATCTAATTTTATTTACTTCATCATTTGCTAAATTCTTTCTTTCTCTGGTCCATATTTCTTCTTTATCTAAACTGCCAATCATTCTAATCATAACATCTTTTCCGAAAATACTTCTCTTATTCATTCTGCTGCCTGGCTAATCTTGTTGTACCGTTCATACTATAAATCTTTCTGGTATTTAATCATCCGTCTTTAAAATACAGCAAAAACTCAAATTTAAATACCAATTTCTTTAAATATAACAACTTGCTCTGTCTGCTTCCCTTATTCCATTAAATGCTCTTTTCTCAAATAACATAAATATTACAGTCTGCCTTGCTGTTTTTCTCACTCAATATTTATTAACTACTTCTCCATTAATGCACTTCTTTCCATTCTATTTCATTTGCTTTGAACTCATTCTAACATGCTTAACTTTAATTTTGATTTTCCTCGAACTGCTCAGAGTTACTAACTTTCACTGCTCTTATCTTTAGCACAGCCATCTTTACTAACTTTTTCTAAAGAATTCCTCATAACTTGTCGTTCATCAACTAAATATTTCTCTTATGCAATTCTTAGAAAATCTCTTTACACACTGATTCTTCTTTTCTTTCTTTCTTTATTCAACTGATCTTTTCTGTACATATTTGCACAAATCCTCATATCAAACTTCATATTACCATCATTATTCATAACAACGCTTTTCTCAAATTTCCGATCTCAGGTACACTTAATCATCACTGTTCTTCTATGTACCAGTACCTCTTTTAAAGCTAATCTGCTTTACTTAATCATGTCAAACTCTTCATAATACTAATCACATTCTCATTCACACTGTTTCTTGATATCATCTGACTCAGATCTCTAATGCCACAATAGCTTTGCTGAGGTTCTCAACTATATTTTGCACATTTAATCATTTTTAACACACACACTTACCTGTTCCTCATCACTTGTTACCATATACCTGTCTCTCCTAACTCTGTATTCTTACTGAATTACATATCCAAACTTATTAATTTCCTCAATTCCTTTAACTGCGAATCTTTAACAACCAAATCATTCTATCACAAACTAACACACTTGTATAATCACACAGATTATACCACCTCTAATCACATCAACTTTCAACAACTGTTAACGGCTGCCAAACTCTCAACTCAAAAACACATTTTCAGAACAAAAACTCAGATAAATACTATATTAATCAACACAAAACAACAGACTTACTACCAGCAGTGGACATTAATCCATGTATTGGGACATTGTAACTTCAATGTCTTTTCATATTCTAACTGGACATTGCTCTGATACCAACTGTGACGGATCGGGGTATTTATGCCCATTAAGGCTCCATATCCAGATCCGCCTCCCACGAACGGACTGAAGTCTCGCAAGGGATAGCTCACACAAGTGTCCAGTAAGAATATAAAAGACAAACCACAAGAGTATAAGACACAAGAAAGTACATGTGCTCATACCTGCATATAACAATTTACAACTGTCCCATTACATTAATACATGTCCAATTAAAAAGTACAACTACCTGGGGCATACCCAGAGGGAGCACAAGCTCACACAACACTAACTACTACACAACTGCTGGTGGTACAAGTCTGACACAACGCCGCTGCAAGCCAAACACTCGGCAAGTCCTGAAAAGAACTGTAGGGGAGTGAGCCTCAACAAGTCACTGGCTCAGTAGGGGCTACCCAAAACAACACCGTAACCACAGACACCTCAACCCCAATGGGTCTCACTGGCAGCACCAATAGCCAACCATTTCACGCTCACAACATTTATATTTAAATAACAGCTTAAACAGTAATTGATAAACAAATGCATATTCCTTACAAAGAAAGAGGAACCATAGGCTAGTCCTCTCAACAACTGAAATGTCTAGGCCGCAAACCTCACAGACACATTATTCCAACGACTGGTTGCCTAAGCTACAAGCTTCACAGACAAATCTCAAGTACGTGGGTAACAGAGCTGCTAACTAAAAGCTGGCCCTTTATACCCAAACCACAATATGTCGGAAACCACATACACCAAGTAACATGATCGACTATAGCGGCCAATCCATCACACATGAAAACCATATACGGTAGCTTACCCGAGGGAGGGTGAAGCACATTGTGTGGAAGGTCACACCACACGACCTCCACGAAACACAGTTCCACGTCAACACCAGAGAGACTGGTATACGACGTGCCACCACAAACCATTACCCACACAGGGTACAGATACCTATTACCACAAGGCACCAGCACGGAAAACCACAAGTAACTAGTGTCGTAACAGAGCACACCATAACGAACTAAACCACATTTGGCGAGTCAACACGCACCAATCATAACAAAAACTGTGCCACCACTCGGCACACCACAACCACAACCGCAGTCACAACTGTGCCAACACTAGGGCACACCTCAAACGAGTCACTAACTCACAAACCACGACAAGTAGTAAAGCACGAGTCGGAAAGGAACGACGTCACCACAACCACAACTGGAGCTAACAAAGCACGAGTCGCGAAGAACGACGCCACCACACGGGAACGGTATACTGGCTGATCAGGCCAGTATCCAACCCGGACAACACAACACAAGAACAACCTCTCAGCCTCGCAGTCACGGACGAAAGGTCCAACTGCCGCTCCACGAGAACAAGTCAAACAACTGTGGAGACCAACCAACACTACACCTGCAGACACACAACTGCAGGTCCATGCCTGGCACCTCTAGGGTCTCTGGCCAGATCTAGCACCCTAAAGTGAGGCACTGGAAAACAGGACTAGCTTGGGACCAGTGTCGACTACTGGTGTCCGTACCCCCAACTACGAGCGCGCTACAAGCGACTGCACACCCACCAACACAAGCCGCTGCCCTACTGTCGTCTTTCCCTCAGCCGGACGTACAACTCAAACACAGAAGTGAGGTGTCTAGGAAGACGACACAGACCTCAACGGTACCACACTGTACCGGACAAACCCCGAGCACAACAAACACACGAGCTGGCTCACAAAGAACCTGGGGTACCCGACTAGAGAGGCATTCCGAATAGGCGCCGACCACCACACTCGGCAAGCTCAAACCACGATATATACACAAACACTTTCTGTTACCGATCACGTTACATATGATAGGAATAGCTTGTTCCAGTCACCCTGTGACTTACAAGCTAACCTACACAATCACACACATAAACCACATTAATAAAAATACCACGGCCTGTCATCGGTCACAAAGTGACAGTGAAGGTTACACTAAACACTGACGATAACATATAATATCACACTTGTATTTCACTAATTATCTGTCCAGAATAATCTATAAAAGATTCTAGAAGATTGAGGCTAGGTTCAGACGTGAACCTCATCGCCACAACACCACAGTAATTAATATATATAAACATGATAACGTACGATATGCCATGCATATACAAATCACTTGCACGACATCAAAACCCTGTGATATTTCACAACCTCATAGCCGGTAAACTGACCTCAAAAGCCCCGTGCTCCAAGAGCACCACAGGTGTTAATACACCGCAACACTTATAACAAAATGCCATTAAAAACACACTGCGCACATGCACAGGTTGGCGGCGGCATCGATTGCCGTCCAAAGAATATAGACGACAATGTCCCTTGCCGTCAACACCAAGTAAGCGACCACCACTGGCCGTTTACCCACACTCAACGGCTAGATACCTAGCCGTTAATCTCCCAACGAAGAACTCTGCGCCAACCGATGTTGACTCCAAGATCTTCACTGCAGAACCCGCCAGAACACACAAAATGGCCCTAGACCGATTACACGAGCAATCTAGCCATAAATACAATAGAAAAACAAGGGGAAACACTTCCCCTTACATCTATATACCATAATTAAATCAGAAAAGCAAGATCCAATACTTGGATCGATCAAACCACCCAATTTCCCGGCATGGTAACCCCTTTTCCCAAAAACACAATTAACATGCGATCTATGCAACAAAGCATGGCAAATCAACCAGGAGAGATCAAAGGGTCCAGTCCCTACCTCAGAAACGCAATTAAACTCCTAAAGAACTTCAAATCGCGGCGAAACCCCCAGGAGCTTCTCGCGAACACCACCCTCCAATCCGTCATTCTCCGCTTGATCTGCCGCTACTGCGCGCATCACGGCCTTCCCACGTGCTCCCGTCGACCGCCGGAACTTGTGAAGAGGCTCAAGGGTGAAGGTGGGCGAAGAGAGGGAGAGAGTGGGGAAAGAACAAGGCTCGGGTCAGCCCTAAAAACACAGGCGCCTCAGGTTAACGTCAACCTCTGCGCCGCTAACCAAACCGCCCCAACTAGGCGTCCACATCTCTCGACGCCAAGTTCAAGCAATAACCCATTAAAATAAATGGTAGACGTCCACATCCATGGACGCCAAAAACATGTTAACGGAAACACCATTGCCGCCAACACACAGCAGACGTCACACACCTGGACGCCAACACACTGTTGATGTCCAGCGCACTGAACCCAAACAGATCCATAACCAACCCTGGTAAGGATCCAATAAGAAACACACAACACTAATGGGCCTCACATTGGCCACCAAACCCGCTAACCTGGATCCACGAGGATCCGAAAACGCGCGACGTTACAATGCCCTAGATCAAGCTTATAGAACACTGCTTGATCTGAGCAAGGACTGAGAATAAGAGATCTACAATCAAGGACTCTTCTCAGACCAAACAGATCTCTCACAGATTTGAACTCAGCACAGAGAGCAAGAGCTAAGACTAATGGGAGTTTTTGCTTGGCTCTAAGAAAAGCTTGCAGAAGGTTGAGGCGTTGGAAACTGCGTGTTCTCCAACCATTCTACTTCTTATTTTTTCTTCAGGAACTTCACCCTATATATATCATCATTTGAAATTTGAACGTTGAAGTGCCCGTTGTCTCTATGCATAAGTGTACGTTAGACTGCTTGACACTTGGAAGCTTCCAGTCAACAGTCCTTTATCCTTTCATGCACGCAAAGAGAGAGAGGATCTTCTGTAATCTCCTTTGGCTTCTATTTTGTCCAACGTTGTATGACAGATGCTGTCAGAGACCTGCACATATTTAAAGCTTGAACGATAGACAGCTAAGCTATCTCTTGTTGTCAGTCAACGTTAGGGCAAATGTTCATAAAAATAGTAATGCCAATTTGTAGTACTAAAAGATGTTTACAGAGAAGGTACGATAATGGAAGATATTGTCTGCATGCATGCAGAGATACGTACTGTCATAATAAATGCATTGCTGTCAAAAGGATATACCTGAAGACTTTGACTTTTCAATGTTTTCAAGGATTAGTTCGAAAATCGAATGGTTGTTTTCCATGAAATTATTATATACATGACTTACAAAATCGTTGTGTAGATGAGTGAATCGATGTGCATTCATAAGTAAAGAGATACATACACAAATCGTTGTGTGTATAGATAACCAAATCGATGTACAAATCGTTATGACGTTATGAACAAATCGATGTACAAATCATTGTGAATTACTTAATGAATCGTTATGAAAACAAGTCGTTACGATGACTAAAGAAATCGTTACGAGAGCAAATCGTTATGATGACTAAAGAAATCGCTATGAGAGCAAATTGTTACGATGGCTAAAGAAATTGTTACGAGAGCAAATTGTTACGATGACTAAAGAAATCGTTACGAGAGCAAATCGTTACGATGACTAAAGAAATCATTACGAGAGCAAATCGTTACGATGGCTAAAGAAATCGTTACGATGACTATAGAAATCGTTATGAGAGCAAATCGTTACGATGACTAAAGAAATCGTTACGAGAGCAAATCATTACGATGGCTAAAGAAATCGTTACAAGAACAAATCGTTACGATGACTAAAGAAATTGTTACAAGAACAAATCGTTACGATGGCTAAAGAAATCGTTGTGAGGGCAAGTCTTTACGATCACTTAATAAATCGTTGTGAGGGCAAATCGTTGCGATCACTTAACGATTTAACACATAGAATCCTTGTAAGTATAAAGTCGTTATGAAACTAAGGAAATCGTTATGACCTATAGTGGAAATCGATGTTTACTTAGACAAATATTGATGCTTTGAGTTCATATTGTTGTAGTGAGATGAATACTTACTTGATTGGCTTGTTTTCCCTTGGTTTATTTCCTGTGCTTAGACTTCATAGAAAATGAGTTAGTAACATTTATCATAGTTTTGTTAATCACCAAAATAGATGTGTAATTTATTTAAATTACATGGAGATAGACTGATCATCAATCTCCCCCTTTTTGGTGATGACAAAACTTAACAATAGCCACATTATCTGAAATAATTCTAAGTATGATTGTGGAAATAACATAAGGAATGTATTTCAAAAATGTAATATTTCTCCCCCTTTTTGTCATTTAAGCAAAAAGATTAAACACTTGAGACAAAGAAGAAGAGAAGAGATAAATGAGAGAGCACAAAAACTATATTGGATTAAACTTGAGGGGGTACAGGGAGATAGAAAGCAGGAGACAAAAAAGAGGCAAAATGAGAAATAGTTTCCCAGGCCTGCTCTTCCTGCTTTTCAAAAATTGTCTAAAGACACCAGGTTCCATAGAGTAGGAAGGTCCCATAAGGGGAGCCATCCTTCGAAGATGATGGACTAGCTGCTCATTAGAGAAGCCGAGCATACTGATTTGAATCAAAGAGATCTTAAGAAAGGAAACTTTCCCAAAGCTGGCACATGCAAGAAACTGATCCATGGAAACTAGATAGAAATTCTGCTTGTGCTTCAATTCCATCCGCATAGGTACATAGACCTTGTACCTTTCAATCCAGGTTTGATAGGGATCATGAACAAGATGAATGGAGTTCATGTCCAGAAACTGAGCAGCTGAAATCTGAGATTTACCTTCCATGGCTAAAGATTCATTCACATGAGAGAACTACTGTGCGGAAAGGGATATAGCTTGGTCCAATCGGCAGGAGATAATCGCTCACATTCTGACAGAGCAGAAGCAAGAACATCTGCAGTGACATGGCCTTGGTGATACTCTCTTAATAGAAACCTGTTGAAAGCAACCAGGTAGCCTTTCTACACTTTGATTCTGCTCAGACTCTGGCAAAACGCTCAAAAATAATTGAGCCTACAGATGAATCCATTATTAGAGAGTGAAGAGGGGGAAGAAAGGCAGAGTCAGGCATCTGGAGGGTGGCAAAATCTACTTGGACGGCTTCAGTGTGAGCTCCACCTGGTCCATGTGCTCTAATGGCCTCTATGAACTGACCCAACTGAATCTCTGGCAAACGATGAAGATACCGATAATCATTGAACATTTTGAAGTACCTGATCATCTTGACCTCCTTTTGAATGAAAGGGGCCCAGCTGTCTTTATGATGGATCAGGAACCATTCGGATAAAGTCAGGGAATGGTCCCTTGGAGGGAATCTGGTAGATCTGGCAAGAAGAAATTTATTGTAGAGAACTTTATTGGTTCGAGCCCACTGCTCTTCAGTTTGGGATTCGGTTGCAGAGAAGATCTTTGATTTGAGATATTTGGAAAGAGAGGTGTAAGGCAAAATAGTGTGTAGATGGTCGGTGAGATGGAGATGGAAAATTAAAAATAGAGGCAAAAGCAACTTTTTCGAGGAATTCCTTGTAGAGAGGTTTATTTTTGGTGACCTCTGTTAGAGAAAACACATAGGAGAAATAGGATCTGAGGATTTAGAGAAGGTGGTGTAGACATGCAAATTTGGCTCCACCGCGGGCAAATTTTCAAGTTGCACCGTAACGCCAAAAATGGCCTTCTTTTGCCTCGCAAGAGTGTTTTCCCAATATTTCTGGATCTCGCCCACTTCTTCCTCGGTGCTTCCCAAGGGGGTCCGGTCATGGATCGACCTGCGTGGTCAGGTCGCGGGGGTCCGGGGGCAGCGCCCCAGCGGGGGTCTCCGGGGGCAGCGCCCCGGAAGCAAAATTCAATTTGCGTCCACCATAGTGGACATTTTTCATCGAACTGCCTTTCAAATCGCATCCTGGATCCCGGACAGGATTCTGAGTCTGATAGTGGCCCAGAAGTCATCGCGCGCAGGCCCATAATCATGATAAAATCCCTGAATCGCGTCCTTGTCAGACGACGCGATTCAGAGATGTCAAATACGAATGTCACGTCAGCATACAACGCATTCGTGAGTCGGTTGCCTCGAAACCATGCAAGTCTAATCGCGTCCGACCAGGTGGACGCGATTCAAGTCGCGGCGGCCTGCCCATACGTGATTCAAGAGGCGGTGCAATGATTCTCGCGCGTATGTCCCATCAGACCGACCTTCTAAATCGCGGCCTTCCGCTCGGACGCGATTAAGTCTTTAAAAACGCCTGCTGTCCTGGACGCTATTTTGCTCCAGTGCCTATAAAAATGAAGTCGCAGAGGGGCGAGGGTTCCTTTGGTTTTCTCGGCTTCCCCTTTCTCTTTGTTTTGAAGAGAAGAGAGAGAGAGAGAGAGAGAGAGAGAGAGAGAGAGAGAGAGAGAGAGAGAGAGAGAGAGAGAGAGAGGAAATCCCCAGAGCGGCGAAGCCCTGCCGAATCAACACTCGACTTCCGACTTTCAATTCCCCGTTTCTCGGAGGTTCTACTGTTCTAGAAGCGAGTTCTGGAGCAGAGAAGGAAGGAAGGACCCCCACCGGGAGCCACGCGAAGTAGCGCTACCGTCGTGCCAATCCAGGAGCAACGGCCACCGTCGCACCCCCCCCTTTTCTCTCTCCCTTTCATTCTATCTTTTATTTAGTGCATGCATCGTACTGTACCACACACGCACATCATTTGTTATTCTACTTATCTTTAGGGGTTTAACGTCACCCCAAAAGGTGTGTTAACGCCCTTTTAATGTCCTTTCATTTAGTTCTTTGTGTTTACATTTACTGCACCGCGTAGTCTAATCCATCTTTCGTTTGTTTTCCTGTTGTCTTTTCTTTTACAAGGTAACCGTACGAGCCAAATCTCCTTTACCGGCCGGCCGGTGGAAGGAGGAAGGAGGACCCACGCACCACTTCATCCCGCGCTTTTCTACGGGCAAAAGGTTAGGATTCCTTTTCTCGCCCGTCATCCTTCAGTACCCTCGTGTACCTGGCGATCACGGTCCTTTATTTTTATTGTCTTTTCCGCTTTTCCACTCCATATCACACACACACATATCCACTGTTCATTCCCCCCCTCTTTGTGGGCGTCGCTGAAAACGGTATCTACAAATTGGCGATCACGGTGGGACCTCTTTTGCGTTTTCCCCTTTGATTACCCTCCCTCCTCCGTGCCCCACGTGGCACTTTCTTTGGCACCCTCGCGTGCCTCTCCCTCTTTATCTTTCTTTTTACATAGATAAAGCATGTTGTGTGTTTAGTTTATTGTCTTTCTCTTTTCATTGTGTATATATCTTGTTTTCCTGTTTTCTATTTTTTTCTTCGGGTGGCTGTTTGAAATCGCGTCCAAAACAGTGGACGCGATTCAGTATATTGACAACGCGGCCGGTTAGCCGGATGCGTTTCTGTTTCTATCACGGCAGAAGAGGCCGACGCATTTTTGCTAGTAGTCCACACGGACCAGGAGCGGCACTGACAGCCTTCTGGGGCTCCCAGTTCCGCATCCAGGTGACTAGACGGGATTTGTGATTCACGGCCGCCGTGCCGAACGCGATTTACAGTGCTGACAGAAATGCGCCAGTCTGCCATTTTTGCTATAAACTGCTGTATACAGGGCATTTTGCATCGGTCGGGGGGACCTCCTTCCCTCATATCCTAGGCTCCACACACCTCTCCTGGTGAAGGCAAACTCTCCATTGGGAATTCCGTCCCTTTGGGCTAGTGAACCTTGCCAAGAGCCCCGTAAGACTCCGTACCCCGTGGATTCCCTCACGGTAGACCGAGCTGGCGGTACTCTTCCGTTGGACCGGGTTAGCTATCCTATTGCGTGGGAGAGGTGATTCTAGTTGTACCCGAAGTAATATCTTCTACCCAACTAGGATCTCATCTGCAGTGACACAATATTTTTTTCAATCCATTAATTAATTGTGAAACTCCTTAAAAACAAGCGTAAGCATTACAACTTGCTTGAACCACGTATTGATTGATTAATCTTTGTTCAACCTTGTTTGCTTATTGCTTTGTTAAAAATGGACCCATATTATCATGCCAATTTTAATAACATGGACTATGAGGATAATGTCAGATCTCCATCTTTCCAATCCCATGTCCGTCCATCTCACCACTGTGAGGAACAAACATCCACTTCCTATAGTTATGTGCGCACACCTCACACTAACCAATTTGATGTTCCTTCACATATACCTCCAATCAGAAACCGGCGAGAGAGCCTTCCCCCCACCATGATTCCACAGTGCAAAATGTCCTGCATGCACTGGATCAGCTCACTCCTCAAAAATAAATATGATCCAATCTTTGGTTGAGGGTGTGACTCCTGCTGCGACTCCTCCTCCCCTCCTTCTCCCAGGCACCCGCCTTTGCACATTCTGGCGACTTCGCCACATACCCATGTACATTCTTCATCACCTCGGCCCCCTGGCCATTTGCACTCCCGTGCTCCGGTCCGAACAGACGTCCCTTGGGAAGGCCCATCAATTCAAGGCCGCCCCCATGTATTCCCTCACATGCCCGCGGCAATCCACTCCTCTCCAAGATGCTGGTCTCCAGAAATTGAATAATTTGGAGAAACAAATAAACGAGCTTTCAAATTCCAAGGGGACCCCGTTGCCGCCATGCCGGCTCTCCCTCAGATTTATATTCATCCTTCGGAGATGCCGTCGTACCGACTGTACAATGGCACAGGGAACCCCTACATTCATATTAAAGAATTCTTTATGAGTCTTCCCGGTGCAACGTGACCCCATCACGTTGGCATATTATTTAGAAAATCTTGATGGCCCTGCGCTCGAATGGTTCTACTTCCTAGAGCCAAGTAAGGCAGGAGACTTCCGCCCCCTTCATAAGAAATTCTTCAGAGGTACAAAGACCGCGTCAGCCCTTATCTCTCTATCACGGACCTAACATCCGAGAAGATGGGGGCCAACGAGGTCTTTGTACAATTTGCTGACCATTGGAGGTCAATGGCCACAAGAATGCAGCATGTGCTCTCGGAGTCAGAGCAAATTAAAATAATCATTTCAAACTCTACTCCGGAGTTCAGGCACATCCTGGCCATGAACCAGATCACCTCCATGGAGGAGCTCTACGAGCGGAGACGTTACATCCAAGCCCATCTAATGGACTCCCCGATCGTAGATCTTTTGATCAAATTAAATCGAGAGAGAACGAATCAGTGGACGCCATCCACCATCCACCTCACCAACATACAACATCCATCATATGCGCCTCCGCATACCCCCATTTACCATGGCATGCCGCCACCCAGGCGTCCACTGATTCATCCTTTCCGGACTCAACAACCTCCAACTGGGCCCTACGGTGCCCCTATTTTTTATGAAGAAGCTCTTGCGCCCTACGTTGCGCCTGCTCCGGCACCCATGCCAGCTCTCATGCCTCCACCACTGCAACCACAACAACCTCCATCTCCTCCACAGCTTGTTGCTCGGGCCGAAGTTGCCTACATCCAACCCCTCCAGGAAACCACTTGGGTTACGACATGAACCCGCCCAGGTCATGTTCGTACGCTATTTACCTACCCCTCCTACACTACCATCCGCTATCATCAAACCCTCCATTATTAAGCCAACCATCACACTTACCACTACACCTCCCACACCGCCAACACCCTTGGCAGCCGAATCCGAGCAACCCCGTGCTATTACACCCATTACGCCTCCACCAGCATGCAGCCTTTCATACACCTCCACTGGCCATACAGCCATCCATTTCACCCACCATATCTACCCCCGCCCAACGGAGCAGGCGCAAGTTTTTAAGGAGCAATCGGCTGAGTCAGTAAAAGAAGGAAGTCTCGGGACTGGGCATGCTTTTAAAAATCCAAGATTTTATTCCTCGCATGCCGGTCATTGTCAATATACCGGGCACATTCACTGAGCGGGAGTCCTCCCCTCCGATCATGGCCGTCAAGAGGCCTTCTAATAATATGTCAATCATTCCAGTTTCCATCAAGCTTCATCTCAAAGTACTCATAGGGAATCTCTCCCTCCAAGCTCTCATGAACTCTCTCAACCGTTGTTGTGAACCTTCCCACTCTAGTGAAGGGGTCAGCTCTCAGATTGTGCTCACGCACTCCAAGACCCAATCATTGGCACAATCGACACAAGGGGTCGTGCCCCTTCCATCACATGCTTTACAAGTTTTGGGCACGGTCCCCCCTTGTGCTTCCAACTCCACCAGTGGCACTCCCCACTTTTCATTGAACTACATTCCAAGGGAGTTACCATGTTATTTGAAATTCCAACGGAAGCTAGCGATTCTTTAATCCTTGAGAGATGTTCAATCCCAAGGAAAAGATCAAGACCCTCCGCCCGTTGGGCAAAATTTGTGAGGAGAATCTGGGGGTTAGAACGCCGGCCCCCAAGTCAAAGTCAAAGTGCCGGGCAAGGCAAAAGGCCAGGGGACCTTCACCCCCCTTCTTCTTTTCAATCCTCTTTTGTGCTACTTAGCACTCCCTGTGGTTCTCCACATTCCTCCCCATGGGAGGCACTTTATTTCCATATTTTGTACAATCCATACTCCTACACTGGGCATCGTACCCTTTTTGTACTCCATTATGTGCCCTCTCGGCACCTTCCCACCTCGTGCCCCACGTGACACATCTCCTTCTTGTGTCCCACGTGGCACATCTCCATCTCGTGCCCACCGCTGCGCACCTTCCTTTTGACCCCTCGCGGCCCGCTTTTCCCCTCTCTCCTCCGGCCCAGCCGGATTCTTCCCTTCCAGGGCATCGCGCCCTCCTTCTTCTCCAAACCCCTCCGGCCCACCGGAGTCTCCAAAATCTTTCTTCCATTTCCTCCTCTCCATTTTTAAGCGGGTCCTTCGACCCTTCTCGAACTGTTTTCGGGGCTTTAGCCCCCATGTGTCCTTTTAATTTGAATAAAAAAATGTAAATTCTTGTAGACCCCCGAGTCTCGCCCCAGCGCCAGGCATTCGTCCTCCGACTCCAAGCGGGTCATTCGACCCTTCTCGTATTGTTTTCGGGGCTTTAGCCCCACTCGTCATTTAATTCCAAATAAATAAAAAAAAATGTACATTCTTCTAGACTTCTGAGTCTCGCCTCAACGCAGGCATTCGTTCTCCTTTACCCTCCCAAATCTCACCATATTTCAGCAGTGTCTAAAATTCAAAAACCCCATAAAAGATGAATATTTCAGCATTGCCATACTATCGCAGCATTTTTTTGTTATAAAATTCTGAGCCAGGAGTCCGAAATTCCTCTCGGATCATTAAGGATTGCCCTAGTATGGGCACTTACACACACTTTACGGCGCTCTAAGCCGATTGCTCCCGGTAGACACCGTCACTGTCACAACCAGGCATGATGGCACAAATGTCTTCTTCTCTCTTATTCGGCCAAAGTATGGGTAGTAGAGGTAGTCTGGGCAAAGAAACCAACCTGAAGCACTCCCTGACGAAGAGGATGTCATCCAAATGGGCAAATCAAAATGACCAATCAAAATAAGTACAATGCATGTCAAGAGTGGCAAAGTCCCCGCGGAGATCCAAATGGACCCGGTCGATGCATGCAAAAATTAAAAACAAATCAAGTAAATAGGGCATGACAAGAGTGGAAAAGTCCCCATGGAGATCCAAATGGACCCGGTCGTACTCATGTCCCTACAATTAAATGGTCATTCCTCAAGATTCCAAAATAATTGAAAAGCCAAGTGCTTAATGAGACAGAACCTTCTGACGGTTGTGCCAAGGAAGGAAGTCAAACCCAACTCCTCGAATACCCATACCAGACTTATCTTCAAATGTTCTTCCCTTCTCCATATTTAAGACTTAGTCGCCTTTTCAGGCGTGGCTTTAGAAGTGGTACTGTTGACCCAGTGCAATTAGCCCGTGGGCGCCACGTTAAAACGCACACCCTACTGGACTTTCTTTTAATGAAACAGAAGCTAACAAGGACCCCTTCGCCGGTCAATTTTCATAATTTTAATGCCGCCATGGCATGACAATGTTCCAAAACCACAAAAAAGAAAAAAAAGAATAATCAAATATTTCCAAATTCCAAACAAAAAAATCTAAATATTTTCAAAATCACAAATAAATCCAAATATTTCCAAAACCTACAAAAATCAAATACTTTTCAAAATCTCAAACAAATTCAAATATTTTCAAAATCTCAAACAAATTTAAATATTTCCAAAATCTCAAACAAATTCAAAAATTTCCAAAACCAACAAAAAAATTCAAATATCTTTCAAAAATTCAAAAAAATCCTTGATGGTATTGCATGGCAAACACATTGCCTCCTACTTGCGCCAAGATCGCATCAATTCTTCCAATCAGGGTTCCTCCCACCTTGCACTCCAATATCTTTTGGCCAAGTCCAATTATCCTCATGGTTAAACAAACAAACCAAAAGAGATGTTTATTTAATGCTTTATTAATGCTACAAGACATGCTTTGAATGAATGATATTTTTTCCCATGATATGTGTTTTCTTGGCTAATGAGTTTTAAGTGCAGGATTCGAGTTACCTCATCCGGCGCAATCAGGCTGATGCTACCCCCACCATCACTTATCTGCATCTACTATAATTATACCCTTAGAGCACATCAAGGACCTTGTGGCTTTGAGGAATCTGGGATTTGAGTTCCCCTCTATCAAAAACAATGATTATCCCAGAGGATCCTTAGCCGCACGGATAGGCTGTTACGCTTGGCATGTGAGGACGACGGACCCATGCTACCCCCCGGTCCTGACTCACCGGCGTGACAATATTATCTTTGGTTATTTTCTACTCCACTTTTAATCTTTTTTCCTTTTAGCCCAGCATACATGCATATTGAAATCTCTGTGGAAAACCACTCTTCCGAGCCAATCTAAGGGCCATCCGCACCTCAATCCAAAGCAATTTGAAATATTCCAATCCGGGTCGAATATCCAACTCCCTTTGTTGTCGCCTTCAGGCTGATTTCCTTCAGAACCTTTTGTGTGGACATATCCCTTTATTTTTCTTGTTCCCAGAGATCCACTTGAGGCAGTGGCAGACGCCCCCGATGGTGCAACCTAACAGATTGTGTCCTTAGGTACTCCCCAACGCTGGAAGTTGATCTCTCTTCTCTCCCCAAGATCCACCTGAGGCAGTGGCAGACACCCCCAATGGTGAAACCTAACGGACTATGTCCTTAGGTACTTCCCGACGCTGGAAGTTCATCTTTCCTTTTCTTTTTTTTCATTATCCATTTCTTTGTCCGAGCATTTGTTTCTTTAGGTCTTCTTCCTGGTAGTGATTCCTTGGGTGTTGGTAAAAGACTCTTATCAGGTGGTAGCCACCAATTGTCTGCGTGTCTATTTTTCACTTGACGTCTACTTTTCATCCACTCTGCTCCACTCCACTACGCTACACTACATTTCTTTCATTACGCTCCATTTCTTTTCACTCCATTACACTCCACTTCGTATCTCTCCGCTTCGTTCCCGTGCTAAGCAAACGTCAAGGCGTGGTATCTGTAGACACGCAAATTTGGCTCCACCGCGGACAAATTTTCAAGTTGCGCCGTAACGCCAAAATGGCCTTCTTTTACCTCGCAAGAGTGTTTTCCCAATATTTCTAGATCTCGCCCACTTCTTCCTCGGTGCTTTCCAAGGGGGTCCGGTCACGGATCGACCTGCGCGGTCAGGTCGCAGGGGTCCGGGGCCAGCGCCCCGACTGGGGTCTCCGGGGGCTGCGCCCCCAGAAGCAAAATTCAATTCGCGTCCACCATAGTGGACGTTTTCATCGAACCGCCTTTCAAATCGCGTCCTGGATCTCGGACGAGATTCTGATTCTGACAGCGGCCCAGAAATTCATCGCGCGCAGGCCCATAATCATGATAAAATCCCTTAATCACATCCTTGTTAGACGACGCGATTCAGAGATGTCAAATCCGAATGTCACGTCAGCAGACAGCGCATTCGTGAGTCGGTTGCCTCGAAACCATGCAAGTCTTAATCGCGTCCGACCAGGTGGACGCGATTCAAGTCACGGCGGCCTGCCCAGACGCGATTCAAAGAGGCGGTGCAACGATTCCCGCACGTATGTCCCATCAGACCGACCTTCTAAATCGCGGTCTTCCGCTCGGACGCGATTAAGTCTTTAAAAATGTCTGCTGTCCTGGACGCTATTTTGCTCCAGTGCCTATAAAAAATGAAGTCGCAGGAGGGGGCGAGGGTTCCTTCAATTTTCTCGGCTTCCCCTTTTCTTTTTTTGAAGAGAAGAGAGAGTTGAGAGATAAGAAAGAGAGAGAGAGAGAGAGAGAGAGAGAGGAGAGAGAGAGAGAGAGAGAGAGAGAGAGAGAGGAGAGAGAGAGAGAGAGAGAGAGAAGAAATCCCCAGAGCGGCGAAGCCCTGCCGAATCGACGCCTCGACTTCTGGACTTTCAATTCCCCGTTTCTCGAAGGTTCTACTATTCTAGAAGCGAGTTCTGGAGCGGAGAAGGAAGGAAGGACCCCCACCGGGAGCCACGCGAAGTAGCGCTATCGTCGTGCCAATCCAGGAGCAACGGCCATCGCCGCACCCCCCCCTTTCTCTTCCCTTTCATTCTGTCTTTTATTAGTGCATGCATCGTACTGTACCACACACGCACATCTTTGTTATTCTACCTATCTTTAGGGGTTTAATGTCACCCCCAAAACATGTGTTAAAGCCTTTTAATGTCCTTTCGTTTAGTCCTTGTGTTTACATTTACTGCAACGCATAGTCTAATCCATCTTTCGTTTGTTGCCTGTTGTCTTTCTTTGCAAGGTAACGTACGAGCCAAATCTCCTTTACCGGCCGGCCGGTGGAAGGAGGAAGGAGGACCCACGCACCACTGCATCCCGCGCTTTTCTACGGGCAAAGGTTAGGATTCCTTTTCTCGCCTGTCATCCTTCGGTACCCTCGTGTACCTGGCGATCACGGTCCTTTATTTTTATTGTCTTTTCCGATTTCCACTCCATATCACACCACACACATATCCACTGTTCATTCCCCCCTCTTTGTGGGTGCGCTGAAAACGGTATCTACAAGTGGAGGTTATTTTGCGTTTCTTAGGAATGGACTAGAGGAGTCTATCCTATGAATATGTTATCCAACCTTCAGAATAGATTGGAGAATGGCTACTTCAAACTCATCTTTGATGGCCCTAAGATAGGGACCATTAATCTGAGCACCCTCCGGAATGATTGTAATGAAAGAGGGAGGAGCAGAAGGATGAAGTAGAGAAGGAGAGGTGGAAGAAGGTATGACAGTTGGTCCAGAAGAGGAAGGACCAGAGGAGGAGGAGGCTCCAGCTGATGAGGAGGCTGGAGGGTCCTCAAAAAGGAGGAGGGTGGAGGAATGTGAGTGGAGACACAGGAGATGTAGGGATGGTTGAAGGAAATGGGGCTGGAGAGGAGATGACTCTGGGTAGAGGTTGTTTGAAGGGTTGAGGAGCTGGAGGTGCTGTGGAGGATGAGGGGTGGAGAAGGAGAGGCTGGTGTCTGAATAGGAGAAGGAGTTAGGGGCTCTGGAGCTAAAGCTTCTTCTTCTGCTTGGACCTGCTCAGATTCTGTCTCCACTGGCTGGTTGGCCTGACAAAACCTCAGCTGGCCCTTTTGCCCTGGAAAAAACTTCAACTGGCCCTGTTGGCCCTGGAAAAAACTTCAACTGGCCCTGTTGGCCCTAGTAAATCTTCAATGGTCATGTTGGCCCTTCAGCTGATGGCCCTGATTCTTCTGTAGGCAGTGACCCGATGGTCTAGGGACTTTTTTTCAGTTTCCTCAGAAGGTTGAGCTGCAGGAGGTGGAGATGATGATCTTACCTCCTTCAAAATATCTGAGAGAAGGCCTTCATGCTACCCATTTCTTTATTACTTGGGACAACTCCTTTGCAGTTGAGGCCTGGCTCATAAAGAGTGAGTTGACGTCTGCTTGTACTGAACAAAGGATTTCACCTTGTGCATCCAGTCTTTCTATCACAGGCTTCAAATGATAATTATTTTTGTTTCTGAGCCCTCTGATGTGGAGTATCCGCTAGGAGAGGAATATCAGATGCAACCCTTTCCTTTTCCCTTGCTTTGTTCACAGGATCCTGCTCATCGGATTCGGAAGAACTGGCGGTATCTCCTTCTCTAAACTGATCTTCTGGGGAATTTTCAGTTCTCTCCCCTGAGGCTTACTTTCTTTTTCACCCAAAATCTCCCCATCAACAGGGGCATCTTCCATGGGTGCATCCATATGCACAGCTGCTTTTTATTCCTCCTGGATAGGAGGATCTTCCATCTGAACATCATTGTGGCCTGATGCCACATCCTCATTTTCTTGATCTTGCTCCCCTGAACTGCTGCTACCTCTTCTCAATTGATTGCTCCCCCTGAACAGGAGCATCTCCCATAGGCACATCTTCAGTCTCGATTCTTTGCTCCCCCTGAATGGGAGCTTCTTCCATAACCACCTTATCAATGTGGCCTGATGCCACAGCTTCTGCAATTAGAACTTCATTAACTACTGGATCCCTTAAGGAGCTATGGATGGATTCCAGTACATCTCTGAGTACTGAGCCTACTCGAGAAGAGAGAAGAGGATCCTCTGAACTACGCCCAACTGGCTTAATGTCCTCAAGAGGAATATCCTCAATCCTACTGCTTGATACTGCTACTTCTGCTGATGGTTCTGCTTCCACAGATGGTGCTGCTGCTACTTCTGGTTTTGTTGCGGCTTGAACTGCTTCTTGGACCTCTTGGGCTTCGCCAATGATGGCTTCACCTTGAGAGACAGAGGTCTTCGATCAAACCCCACTGACAACTGAAAAACTGCTTTTCCTTAAATTTTTGGACCGGATTGCTTGGCCCATCTTCTCAGACACATCTCCTACTACACTTATGCCATAGTGCTGAAAATTATTCATCAGGAGATGGGCATAAGGTAAAGAAACATTCAGCTTGCTCTTAGTGTCCCATACCTGAGAGCTTGCAAACTTCATCCTTTCAATCATGAGCTCTGCAGTGTTGATTTCTTGATTCTTGATAGCCCAAACATAAATCTGAATCAGCCCTAGTGCAAGTTGAAAAGGTAGCACTTCTGGGAACCACAATCTGACAAAACTACAAAGTGCAGGATGCGATTGAATGCATTCAACTGGTTTACATCCACTTGTCATCTTCAATCTGAACTCGGGACCAACTATCCCTAAAACCCTTTTCTTGGATATTCACAGTGTGAACTCCACTATGTCGGAGGTAGTCACACCAAAGAGAGATGCTAATAAGTCTCGTGTGACCCTAATCTGGGTTCCCTTGACCATGGAAGTTAAGGTCCCGTCAGCCTCTGACTTCAGACACACATAGAAGGCTTTTATCAGGTCCAAAAAACTTACTTCAGAGATAGTAGCCATCTTATCACTTCAATCTATCCAAAGATTCAACAATGCTCCCCATTCCGTTCTTCTGCAATCTGCCACATCCACTGTTTTGTGACCGCATAGCTTGACTTTCACAGACGCAAACCTTACTTGTTGTTCGGCGGTGAGAAATTCGGCTCTGTAGCCCCTGACGCTGTCGGAACTACCAGAAGAGGCCATGGATGTGAACGGAGAGAGAGTTTCTGGAGGACTGGAAAGAGGAATGGAATAGAAGCCCTCAAGAAATTTTTGGCGGGAATTGTTGGAAGCTTGAAATCCGAGGAGAGTCGATGCCGGAGTCGATAGGGTATCGCCTCAGGCAGAAGGAAGAAGACGATTGAAGAGATGGAATCGTTGCCGCACAGATTTCGGGAAAATTAAAAGAATGACTTTTAGAATTTAGGGGCGCCATGATGGGAGAAAACGACAAATCTTACTAGATCGATAGGAATAACTCTTATAAAATAACCAACCGACATGACAAAATTAAAAGGATTAGCAATAATTGAAATTTTGCTCAAATTTTTGGGAGGGAAAATAATTCAAATTCTGAAATTAATATTTCAGTTTTAAACAGATACATCTTCACAATTTACACATGCCTAATCCCTCTAAGGGAAGTAAATCTCTCTTCAGTAAGGCCTTTGTGAAGATGTCTGCTAACTGATTGTTTGTATCAATAAATGAAATATCTATTCCCATTTGCTACATGATCACGAATAAAATGATATCTAACCTCAATGTGTTTAGTTCTTGAGTGTTGTACTGGATTCTTGTCAAATTTATAGCACTGGTGTTGTCACATAACAGTGGAATTGTTGATATGTAGCCATAATCCTCAGTTGTTGCTTAATCCATAGGAGTTGGTACAGCAACTTTCAGCAGCTACGTACTCAGCTTCAGCTGTTGACAGTGCTACTGAGTTTTGTTTCTCGGAGGACCATGATGTCAGACATCCTGCAAGGAATTGACAACAACCACTGGTGCTTTTTCTATCTATTTTGCATCCAGCATAGTCAGCATCAAAGTATCCTACTAA
Organism: Colocasia esculenta; assembly: GCA_014218235.1. Classification (NCBI taxonomy): domain Eukaryota; kingdom Viridiplantae; phylum Streptophyta; class Magnoliopsida; order Alismatales; family Araceae; genus Colocasia; species Colocasia esculenta. The sequence goes on along the minus strand of CM024763.1, from coordinate 121,190,502 downwards.
GTTAATTTCACATGATTTTGGATACCAAAGACCTAAGTCATGAGTTCTAGCTAAATATCTAAAAATTATTTTGAAATTAGATGAGATTCTCTATGATCTGCCTGATACCTAGCACACATGCATACACTAAATAAAATATCAGGTCTACTAGCAGTAAGTATAGTAAGGATCCTATCATACCTATGTAGATTTTTGATCTACATTCTTACCATCTTTGTCACTGTCCATTCTTATTGATGTGCTCAGGTGTTGACAGTGACTTGGCATTATCAAATCCGAACTTCTTTAAGAGTTCCTTGGTGTACTTAGCTGGCAGATGTGAGTCCCTTCCTTTCCTTGTTTGATTTGCAATCCAAGGAAGTAGTTGAGCTCTCCCATCATGCTCATCTCGAACTCTCCCTGCATAAGCTTCTCAAAGTACTTGCAAGAGATTCATCAGTAGAACCAAATATTTGTCATCAACATAAATTTGAACAAGCAATATATATTTGACTTGGACTTGATAAATAGTGTACTATCTACTTGACCTCTAATGAAACCATGGTCTAATATAAATGAGCTAAGCCTTTCATACCAGGCTCTAGGTGCTTGTTTTAAACCATATAGTGCTTTGTGTAGTTTAAAAACATGATTCAAAAATTCAGTGTCATCAAAGCCTGGAGGTTGTTCTACATAAACTTCCTCCTTAATAAAACCATTAAGAAATGCAGACTTTACATCCATTTGAAATAATTTCACATCTAGTGCAGATGCATATGCAAGTAGGATTCTAATAGCTTCAAGTCTAGCCACAAGCGCATAGGTTTCATCAAAATCTATGCCTTCCTCTTGGGAATAGCCTTGAGCTACCAATCTGGCCTTGTTCTTATGATCACACCAGCTTCATCCAATTATTTCTGAACACCATTTGGTGCCAATCACTGGATGATCTGATGGTCTAGGAACAAGTGACCAAACCTGGTTTCTCTTGAACTGATTCAGTTCATCTTGCATGGCTAAAATCCAAGATTCATCAGTGATAGCTTCATTGACTGTCCTAGGCTCTATTTGAGAAACAAAGCTAAAATCACATGGAATTATGTTACCTCTTGTTCTTACCCCTACAGATGGATCACCAATGATGTTTTCAGGAGGGTGATCTTCTTGTATCTCCATTCTTTGGAAGATTTTGATGAGAAATATCCTTTGTTGGAGGTCTTCCAGAGGTGGATCTTCCTTGTCCTCATTGAATATTCTTTAATTTCTTGGACAATTCATCTGCATCATCATTATCACTATCTTCTTCCTTTCTCAAGGAAGGTTAGTTTCATCAAAAAAACATGTATTGACTGCTCAATCAATAAAGTACGTTTTGAACACTCTATATCCTTTTGGTTTAGAAGCATACCCCATGAAAATGCCTTCATCTGATTTGGCATCTAACTTACCAATGTCTCTTTTGTCGTTGTTGTGGATGAAGTATGAACATCCGAATGTCCTGAAGTGACTGATCTTAGGCTTCTTTCCTTTGAAAAACCCATATGCTTTCTTCAAATCGGCCTGATCATTACTCTATTGATGATGTAGCTTGCTGTGTTGACTGCTTCAGCCCAAAAATATCTTGGCATATCATATTCTGATAACATTGTTCTTGCCATGTCCAATAAAGTCATGTTCTTTCTCTCATCAACTCCATTCTGCTGTGGTGTCCGGTGCTGAGAAATTGTGTTCAATTCCTTGGTCATCACAGAATTTTGCGAATTTATCATTTGGAATTCTCCATCCATATCTGACTGATTCCAATAATGCTGAACTTCTTATCTTTCTGAACCTTTTTACTGAAGCTTACAAAGCATCAAATGTATCATCTTTGTGTTCCAGAAAGGATACCCATGTGAATCTGAATAGTCATCTACTACAACAAATCCAAAATTCTTTCCTCCAAGACTTGTGGTCCTCATTGGCCCAAATAAATCCATATGAAGGAGTTCTAAGGGTTTGGAGGTTTACCACAGTCTTTGACTTGAAGGATGACTTAGTGTGTTTTCCTTTTGCACATGGTCCACAAACACTGTCCATTTGTGTTGACCTTTGGCAGATCTTCCACCAAGTTTCTCTTGATCAGCTTCTCATGCCATCTAGACTGCAGTGGCCCAATCTTCTGTGCCACAATTCAGTTGACTGCTCTTTGCTGGCTGCTAAACAAATGTCTTGATCTTTCAGCTGTTCAAGGTAAGTACGTACAGATTCTTTCTCTGTTGGCTTCAAAAATCACTTTCCATCCTTCATAATACACATTGGATTTTTGAAATCTGATCTGATGTCCTTTGTCACATAATGGCTAATGCTGATAAGGTTGTGCTTCATGCCTTTACACACAGAACATCTTCAATTACTGTCTGCCTTTGCTGCTCACTGATCCACTGCCTATCACAGTCCCTTTCTATTATCTCATAGGTGATTGTGCCTTCTTCAGCTTCTAAATGGGTAAACACCTTCTGTTTCCTGACAGATGCTTGAGCATTCACTGTCCAAGTACCACTTGGATGCTCGAGGTTTTTTCTGAAATGAAAACCTCAAGTTTTAGGTACCCAAGTTCTTTTGGGTCCTGATTAGTTAGTGTCATCATTTTTTCTTTTGATTATCCATCTTTTATGTTTAGTTGGACATGTTATTTTACTGGACCTAGCTTGTTGCAGTGACTACAGTATGTTGTTTTAGTTACTTTTTCATATGGAGTATATTTAAAGTTTGATTTATATGCTATATCTTGTTCAGGTATGAATTTTGGAGTTGGATATGTTTTAGGGTATACTGTTGTATCTTCATTATCTGGTGGAATGTAATCTAATCCATTCTTCCTTTTACCTGATCTTCTGGCTCCTCTTAGTATTAAAGAATTTTTACCATTAGTAAATTTTTCTAATGTACTGATAGTTTATCATTTTCTTCTGTTAGTCTTTTGATTTCATTTTTAGTTCGTCTGAATTTCTTGTTTTTCTATTTTGTTATTTGTTTATTTTATCTTTTAGATTTTCGCATGGCAACTCATTTCTTCTTTTATGTTCAAACTTGCTTCTCTAGTTGTTCATTTTCTGATTTTAAAACAGAATTGGTATTCTCTAGACATGCAACATTTTTCTTACTAGCTTTTAATAATTTAGATACTTCTCTATATTACCATACAGTTCATTAAAAGCATCTTCTAGGTTATCTGAATCAGAATCATTACAGGAATCAAATGATGAGTCAGAGGTTACCTTTTCTGCGATATCTGCCATGAAAGCTAGGTTAGCCTTTTCTTCTTCCTTACTGTTTGAGATTGACTCGCTATCCGAGTCACTGTTGTTGTCCCAAGCTGCTGCCATGGCTTTTCTTATATCTTCTGAACTTTCTTGAACTGTCATTCTTTCTGAATTCAGATTTCTTGAGCTTTGGACACTCTGCCTTGATGTGTCCTGGCTTTTTCACTCATAACAAATTGGTTCAATCTTCTTGATGTCCTTTGCTTCAGGTTTCTTGAAATCCTTTCTCTTTTGAAGTATCGTCTGCCAGATTGATACTTTTTTCTTGGCAATATCCGTTGTAGTCTTCTAGACAACATTGCTTCTTCATCTTCACTGTCTTCACTACTGGCTTCATCTTCTGATTGTTCCTCAGAGCTGCCTTCTGCTGCTTTGAGGGCATTTGTGTGCTTCTTTCTAGTGGGCCATGAGGGACCCAATGAGATTTCAATGACATCCTTTTCAAGTCATTGGCTTCTTCTATAGCTGTTACCTGGGAGTCCAAGAAGATGGTAGGGATCTAAGAATTTTCCTTACCATGTCTCCATCTCATAGATTTTTCTAATCCTACTAACCCGTTGGTGATGTCTGTAAATCTGCTGAACATTGGGTTATAGATTCTCCTGGCTGCATCTGGAACCTTTCATATTGTGTCACCAGAATGTCTATCCTGATTTCCTTGACTTTGTCGGTGCCTTCATAAGTGATCCTGAGCTTTCCCACATTTCCATGGCGGATTTGCAGGCAGATACACGGTTGAATTCCTTTTTATGAGGGCACAACACAAAATGCTTTTGGCTTTGCAGTTGAGAGAAATCTCTTTCTATCATCTTCTATCCAGTTGTCTCTGTTGTTTAGAACAACTAGATCGCCTTCTTCTACTATGGACCATATTTGGAAATCGAATCTTTGTAGGAAGTATTCCATTCTTGTTTTTCATAGGTGTAATCTTCTCCGTCGAATAGCGGTGGCCTGTTGACTGACTGACCTTCTGAGTGACCTTGGGCTGCCATTTGATCTTTCTCTTCAGATCGTTGGATCTTTTTCTTTGTCGAAGAGACTTGCTTTGATACCACTTGTTGCCCAGCTAGCAAGCCCAGGGGGGGTGAATGGGATTCTTAAAAATTATTTTAACACTCAAAAATGTTCACAAAACAGTCACACAAAACACACTTTACAGATTGTTAGTGTTAGTGAATAGAAAGATCAAACACACAAAAGCAATCACACGACACAAAGAATTATCCTGGTTCGGATCTCCTCTCCTTAGGAGTCCTACGTCCTAGTCAGTCCCTGAGCAATATCTCAGGATTTCACTAACAATGGTATAGTCCCCCTTAAGGACACTACAGCACCCAGCACTCAGCTGGTCTTCCTTCACCCGAAGGGAACAACACCCTGGATACCCGAAAAATTCTGTAAATTTAAATATAGGATAAATTAAAATTTTATCTATTATAAATTCAACTAGTTAAAAAGGTACGCATCATATACATGCGTATAAACCATATAAAAATGACGTAAAAATAATAGTCATGAATAATATTCTCTAATGATCCGTAAGAAGTTTAGGCATAAAGAAGTCATTTGGACCTAGTTTGAGAATTTATGCGACTTATTATTGTAAAATGAATAAAATAGAGAACCCTATTATGTGAGCCAAAGTGAATTAAAAATAAATAAAAAATATGGGTAGACTTTAAATAATATGGGTTGATAGCCCATTATGATAGTTGGACCAATGGACAATCTTGGCCCATGAATAAATTCACTAACGAAAGGATAATTAACTCATTAAGTAAATTAAGTATATTGGTTGTACAATTAAGCCACATAAGTTATGGGTCAAAAGCAAGAGCCCAAAAAAAATGGTTAAAGGTTAGAAATATTAGGATAAATAATGATTAAATAAATTGAAATAAGAAAAGAATTGATAAATATGGTTAAATAGCTTTAAATCAGAATAAAGGTGAATAAATTGGATAAATAAAAATTAAACTAAAACCCGTTAAGCAAAATTAGTAATGGGTGTTTTAAATGGACCTTAATATTGAAGGTTGGGCCCAAATATGAAGAGCACATCTTTGGATGGGAATTAATTAAGATAAATTCGTACTTAAAATATTAATAAATGGAAAAAGGTTAAGATAATGATTATTTTAACTCATAATTACCTTAAAAAGAGTCCTAACTCTACCCTAACCATTACCCACAAAATTAGATCTCTCCCCAATCCAATTAGATATGGGGAGATAAATGTGGAAATTCGGAGTTAATTATTGAATAAATTAAAAAGGATAAGATAAAGACTAAAATAGCTTATAAATATCTCTACAAGAGTCCTAGACCTATCCAAACCCTTTACCCTCGAAATTAAACCTCTCATCTACCCTATTAGGTGGATAAATGCAAGAAAATAAGTGATAAATGTGGAAATTTGTAGCTAAGAGGAGAAGGAAGAGTTGGAGGGAGATTGGACTCTTAAACAACCTAATAGACCTCTAATTCGTGTCTACCAAGCCCATTTCGTTGCTGGAGCTTTGAAGCACGAGGAGAGGAGGCTTTGGAAGTGGGGAGCAAGGAGAGGAAGCTTGAGAGCAAAGGGCTTGCATCTTCTCCTTCGTCACCTCAAACCCTAGGATCTTTACAGTGCAAAAAGGTAGGCAATTTCTTAAGCTAAAATCGTGTAAAAATTACCCTAGGAAGAGTTCATGATCCCGAGCAAAAGTCCTTTAATTTCGCTCTATTTCGATCTCCATGAGGGAGAATTAATTATTTGAATCTCTGTCAGATCCATGCACCGACCCTTCATGTTTGCTTGTGAACCTCGTGTATACTTGACTTCATGTCATGAGAAAATTCTCATAAATACTATATCATGATAGCTTTCAAATGCCCCTAGTTTGCCTAATTTTCGTCATGTATCCATCTCTAATTAATTCGATGAATCTTGACTGCGCCTGTTTAGGTCATCGATATGTCACTTGATCACAGCATGTCTAAACCTCATCTATTTTCAAATTAATTGTGCATGGTTAGATCTATATGTCTACTTTCGTTTAAAACTGGTTTCATGCTTTTAGACCTCTATACGATTTATTATCGAATTTTGAATAGTTATGTGTCAGGCAGACCCACCTGGAAAAAGGGCAAATCCCTCTTTTCTGGGCTCAGGCCACCTCCCGAGGTCGCGACGGCGCGATACACCGTGATCTCAGAGGGTCGCGACACCGGGGTCCGACGCATTGTGAACACGGCGGATCGACGCGTCGCGACCTGACCCCGGTTCACTTTAGCGCCTTGTTCAGCAGAACGCGACCGGACACCGCGCCGCGACATGAATGTGACAAGAAACCCTGTCGCGACCTGATCGCGACCCGACTCGGCATCGCGACCTGACCTGATCGCAACCCGACTCTGTGTCGCGACTGACCTGATCGTGACCCGACTATGTGTCGCGACCTGACCTGATTGCGACCCGACTCTATGTCGCGACCTGAACGCGACCTAACCCTATGTCGCGACCTTAACAGAACAGCCCAAACCTTAATTTGCTTGTATATACTTGCTAATTGCTCCATTTAATCACTACTAAACCCAAATCATGCACTGTAAGAACAGTAATGACCTGTTAATGATGTTGAGTAATATTCACATGTTTTTAATCAAATAAAAGATGTGTGCACGATCAATCTTGCTCTCGTGATTATCTTACACATGCACACACTATACATGAATGATTGCCACGAAACCTTGTTAAAATGCTCAATAATATATCTGGTAATTGAGTTAACTATTTACTTAATATCCTATTTGTTTTAATGGACTTGTCTTCGTTTTAATCGCGTGATTCGTACACCGTTACCGCTTCCCTCGGCCTTCGAGCACTCAAGGCACGACGGATCCGTTTCTATACACTTTCTCTTGACTTGGACCACCTCTCCATCAGGAATACTCTCGACTGGGCCAGGGACTCCTTGTCAAGGCCTCCGTAAGTCTTCTTGGCTTTGGCGTATGTCCATTGCCGACGAGCTGGTTGTACCCAAAAACCTGTTACACCTTAGGGATCAGTATGATCCATGGCCTTAGTGTGTTCTTTCCTTATCTTTGATCACGTCGGACCATCTAGCCTATGTGCACAACACGGCTAGTGGGCGTTGGTGACTTCTACCAAATTGTCGGCCCACAATGGTGTGTCGTGCAACCGTTACTATCGATGTTTAACGTGGTTTTTACGATATTGTCCATATCTCGTCTACTATCTATATTCTCTCATCTGTTCACGTTCTCTCTACTTTCTCATCTATCTCGTCTAGTACCCTCATCTATTTCTTGGTACTCTATTTGGCCATACAATTGATTGTCTAAATTAAACAAGCAAGTACTATATGCCAAAGCAATAGGGCCCGGTCTGGTCCTGGGAGGAGCGCCCGAAGAGTGCCAGTTCCTTGCAAGGGTTACATGATCAGGATGTGTGCGGCATGCATCCAGCGCCATTTAATAACAATCACAAGTTAATTTATGACAATCAATATATCAATCACTATGCTATCGTTCTCTGGGTTGACAAGATGCTCGATCAGAGGTGCTATCTCTACTAGTGCACCGTGGTGCAACCATATACACTATTTCGTTACATGGCCAATCATTTATCATACTAGTTTTACAATATCTCTGTTGGATGTTTTATCATTCTTTTGCCATCTTGTTCTATTATTCTCTTGACTATACTTGATCGTTCTCTCTAGTTAACCTGCTTTACAAGACATTAATCATTTAAAGCCTGCTTGTTTACATGAGATATTAAGTCCTACTGAGTGTTATCGCTCACCCTTCGTTATTTGTCATTGTGTTTTCAGGTAAGTCAGATGATGACCCTTCACTCACCAACGGGAATGGACTGGAGTGAAGAGCGACTAGGAGTCATAGCAATGAAATGTCCTTAGTACCTTAGAGTATAGTTAGATGTTTACATAATTATCTTTTCCAGATGTAATGGTGCTATTGAGCCCTATGTGTTGGCTCAGAATTAGTGGTTGTAATAATTAGGTGATTTATCAATAAAATAAGGAGATTATTACAATTATTATTCATTTAGATGCTCTGATATTTGCGAATGTATGCGCAATTTACGTTACCATACACGTTGATCATGCCTCCCTGATTTATTCGCTGCTAAATTAGCGGGGCATGACACTACAGCACCCAGCACTTCAGCTGGTCTTCCTTCACCTGAAGGGAAAACACCCTGGATACCCCACCAAGTCTTCCTTCACAACAGAAGGGAACAACATCCTGGATACCCCACCAGGTCTTCCTTCACAACAGAAGGGAACAACACAAGAGAATGTGTTCAGAGATGATGCCCCTAGATCAAGCTTATAGAACACTGCTTGATTTGAAGCAAGGACTGAGAATAAGAGATCTACAATCAATGACTCTTCTCAGACCAAAAATCTCTCTCACATATTTGAACTCAGCACAGAGAGCAAGAGCTAAGACTAATGGGAGTTTTTGCTGGCTCTAAGAAAAGCTTGCAGAAGGTTGAAGGCGTTGGAAACTGTGTGTTCTCTAACCGTTCTACTTCTTATTTTTTCTTCAAGAACTTCATCCTTCTATATATCATCATTTGAAATTTGAACGTTGAAGTGCATGTTGTCTCTATGCATAAGTGTACGTTAGACTGCTTAACACTTGGAAGCTTCCAGTCAACAGTCCTTTATCCTTTCATGCACGCAAAGAGAGAGAGGATCTTCTGTAATCTCCTTTGGCTTCTATTTTGTCCAACGTTGTATGACAAATGCTGTCAGAGACCTGCACATTTAAAGCTTGAATGATAGACAGCTAAGCTATCTCTTGTTGTCAGTCAACGTTAGGGCAAATGTTCATAGAATAGTAATGCCAATTTGTAGTACTAAAAGATGTTTACAGAGAAGGTACGATAATGGAAGATATTGTCTGCATGCATGCAGAGATACGTACTACTGTCATAATAAATGCATGGCTGTCAAAAGGATATACTGAAGACTTTGACTTTTCAATGTTTTCAAGGATTAGTTCGAAAATCGAATCGTTGTTTTCCATGAAATCGTTATATACATGACTTACGAAATCGTTGTGTAGATGAATGAATCGATGTGCATTCATAAGTAAAGAGATACATACATAAATCGTTGTGTGTATAGATAACCAAATCGATGTACAATCGTTATGACGTTATGAACAAATCGATGTACAAATCGTTGTGAATACTTAATGAATCGTTATGAAAACAAGTCGTTACGATGACTAAAGAAATCGTTACGAGAGCAAATCATTATGATGACTAAAGAAATCGTTATGAGAGCAAATCGTTACGATGGCTAAAGAAATTGTTACGAGAGCAAATCGTTACGATGACTAAAGAAATCGTTACGAGAGCAAATCGTTACGATGACTAAAGAAATCGTTACAAGAACAAATTGTTACGATGACTAAAGAAATCGTTACAAGAACAAATCGTTACGATGGCTAAAGAAATCGTTGTGAGGGCAAGTCTTTGCGATCACTTAACGAATCATTGTGAGGGCAAATCGTTGCGATCACTTAACGATTTAACACATAGAATCCTTGTAAGTATAAAATCGTTATGAAACTAAGGAAATCGTTATGACCTATAGTGGAAATCGATGTGTACTTAGACAAATATTGATGCTTTGAGTTCACATTGTTGTAGTGAGTTGAATACTTACTTGATTGGCTTGTTTTCCCTTGGTTTATTTCCTGTGCTTAGACTTCATAGAAAATGAGTTAGTAACCTTTATCATAGTTTTGTTAATCACCAAAATAGATGTGTAATTTATTTAAATTACATGGAGATAGACTGATCATCAAAATATTTAAATCATGTTTTCCGTTTAAAGAAAGCACTATATGGTCTGAAACAAGCTCCAAGAGCGTGGTATGAAAGATTAAGTGTTTATCTTATATCACATGATTTCACAAGAGGTAAAGTAGATAGCACACTATTTATTAAGAAATTTTTAGAAGGAATCTTAATAGTGCAAATATATGTTGATGATATTATTTTTGGTTCTACTAATGAATCACTTTGTAAATTCTTTGAGAACCATATGCAAAGTGAGTTTGAAATGAGCATGATGGGTGAGCTTAATTACTTTCTTGGGTTGCAAATTAAGCAGACCAAGGAAGGTACTCACATTTGTCAAACCAAGTATATTTCGGATTTACTTTCTAAATATGGCTTTGACAAGTGTAAGCCTTAGGAACACCATGAGCTCTGGAATTAAGTTAGATAGTGATTCACTTGGCAAGAAGGTAGATCAAAAAGTCTATAGAGGCATGATAGGATCACTACTCTATCTTACTGCTAGTAGACCAGATATAATGTTCAGTGTATTTTTGTGTGCAAGATTTCAAGCTGATCCTAAAGAATCACATGTTCATGTTGTTAAAAGAATTTTTAGATATCTTATAAACACAAGTAAATTAGGTTATGGTATCCCAGATGTTCTGATTTCAAATAATTGGATATAGTGATGCTGACTATGTGGATGCAAAATAGATAGAAAAAGCACCAGTGGTACTTGCCAAATACTTGCAGGTTGCTTAATTTCTTGGTCTTCCAGAAAGCAGAATTCAGTGGCATTATCCACAACAGAAGCAGAATACATTGTAGCTAGAAGTTGTTGTACTCTACTGCTGTGGATCAAACACCAATTGGAGGACTATGGTCACACACTTCAAGAAATTCCAATGTTGTGTGACAATACAAGCGCAATTAATCTGATCAAAAATGCTATCAAGCATTCAAGGACAAAGCATATTGAGGTTAGACATCACTTCAACATGGACCATGTAAGTAATGGTGATATTTTACTTGAGTTGTCTCTACAGAAAATCAACTTGCTGATATTTTTACCAAATCTCTTCCTGAAGATAGATTTACATCTATTAGAAAAGAAATAGGTATGTGTAATCATGATTAAATCACTGTGAAAATTTCATGTTTGAATTGTATGTTAAGAACTCACTGTGAAATTCTCCAAGTACCAGTACTGCGACTCATGAAGTCGGAGTGGAGACTACGACTCTCAAAGTCGAAGTCTACCATGACTCATGATGAAGGAAGTGTGCTCTGCGACTTTTATAAGTCAGATGTAAAAATTCGATTGTTACAGTCAGAGTCTGTATAAATGCTCTCATTAAATTAATATAACAAATGGTAATAATTTTAAATTTAAAGGAGTATTTATTACGTAACGTTACTTCTCTTTAATCCCCACCATCATCTCCTCATCCTTGGGCAATTACGACTCTAACTTCTATATTAGAACATCCATTCCCTTTTCCAAAGCACCCTTTCAAACTCTCTCTCCGACTCTTCTGTCGTCTTCTTCCTCTTCCCGCGTACACTGTTCATCTTCTCCAGCAACCGTCTTCAGAGCAACTCCAAAGCTCTCATTTTCTTTGAAGAAAGGTAAGATCTTTGAATTCTAAACTGCATTTTTTTCACTCCTTAACAATCTCCTAAGTCTTCTCCATCTCCTTTTGTCTAGATGGCATCATCTAGGGCTCCGGAGGAACTCAGTTCACTCCTAAACAGCTCCAGCGGCTATCCTCTGTCATGTTCTCTATATGTCCAGGGAAGGTTGTAGATTTCTCTCAGTTACATGGTAGCTTAGTATGGGTAGAAGAAACCCTAGTTGCGATGGGTTGGACTAGACTGTGTCAGATTTCTGAACCCACGGTTGAGAATGACCTTAAGGCTTCTTTGTCACCCTTCAAGTCTCCTCAGAGAGTTCAGTTACAGGCTATGTGAAAGGCACCAAAGTTATAGTTTCTGAAGATTTGCTAGTGGAACTTTTGGATTGTCCCAACTCCGGGCATAAGCTTAGTGAGATAGTCCCTATAGATAAATAGAAAATGGGCAACATTGGAAGTCTGGAGACAGTAAGTGTGAGGGACCGGGGTACTTATGCCCAATAAGGCTCCATATCCAGATCCGCCTCCCGCGAACGGACCGAAGTCTCGCAAGGGATATCTCACACACGTGTCCAGTAAGAGTATAAAAGACAACTACACAGTATAGAACACAAGAAAGTACATGTGCTTATATCTGTTCACAAATTTGTACAACTGTCCCATTACATTAATACATGTCCAATTTAAAAAGTACAACTACCTGGGGCATACCCCGAGGGAGAACAAGCTCACACAACACTAACTACTACACTACTGCTGGTGGTACAAGTCTGACACAACGCCGCTGCAAGCCAAACACACGGCAAGTCCTGAAAAGAACTGTAGGGGAGTGAGCCTCAACAAGTCACTGGCTCAGCAGGGACCACCCAAAAACCACCACAGTAACTAAACAGAAGATACCTCAACCCCAGAGGGTCTCACTGGCAACACCAATAGCCAAACCATTTCATGCTCACATCATAACAATAAATAACAATTAAACATAATCATGATAATAAACATAAAGTCCTCGGAAGGAAAGTGGGACTACATGACTAATATAATATCATTAGTCAACCCAACTACTAAAGTGCCTAAACCACAGTCTCACTGGCACACTGCTACAACAACTGGTTGCCTAAGCTATAAGCCACACAAGCAAATCACTTCCCAGGCTACAAGCTTCACAGGCGAACCTCAATCACGTGGATACTAGGACAGCCAACCAAGTGCTGGTCTATTAAACCCCAAACCACACTACGTCGAGAGCCACACATAAGTGGTAGACTGGCTACAGCTAGCTATTCCTTCACACACTAAAACCATAATCGGAACCATACCCAAGAAGGGTAAAACTCAACAAGTGGAAGGTCTCACACGGCCTCCACGAGCACAGCTCTACTAAACCACAATATGCCTAGGCCACAAGCCTCATCGGCAAATTACCCATAAATGGTAACATAATTGGCAATCACAACTAATTCACAATAAATTATAAATAAAGATCTACTTAAAACGGATAGGATACACAAAGTGGCAGGTCAAATCACAAGACCTCCACAACACACAAGTACCCGAAAAGGTTGGTACACAATGTACCACCACAAAACTACAAAGTAACCCACGAAGGGTACAAGTACCTGCTATCTCAAGGTACTACAACACAAACACCCGAACAAGGGTACAAGTAGGTGATAAACACCACACTGAACCACAACTATATTGTACCTTTATTTAGGCACAATATTCTAGGTAAAACCTCACCGGCAAGTCACACAAACCACAACTCATCACAATTGTGCCAACACCAGGGCACACCTCGAACTGGTCAAACCTCGACCACGAGTCACAATTCACGAACCACAACTCACGAACTACAACCAGTGGCAAAGCACGAGTCAAGCCACAGCCATTAGCAAAGCACGAGTCAGAAAGAACGATGCCACCACACGGGAATGGTCTACTAGCTGATCAGGCCAATATCCAACCCGAACAACACACACATGAACAACCTCTCAGCCTCGCAGTCACGGACGAAAGGTCCAACTGCTGCTCCACGAGAAATAAGTCAAACAACTGTGGAGACCAACCAACACCACACCTATAGACACACAGCTGCAGGTCCATGCCTGGAACCTCTAGAGTCTCTGGCCAGAGCACCCTAAAGTGAGGCACTAGAAAATAGGACTAGCTGGGGACCAGTGACGTCTACTGGTGTCCGTACCCCCAACTACGAGCGCGCTACAAGCGACAAAAGAACAAACTCTGGGAAGTCGCTATCCCACTGCCGTCTTTCCCTCAGCCGGACGTACAACTCAAACTCAGGAGTGAGGGTGTCCAAGAAGACGACACAGACCTCGACAGTACAACACAAGTACCGGGACAAACCCCGAGCACAACAAACACACGTGCCTGGCTCACAAAGAACCTGGGGTACCCGACTAGAGAGGCATTCCGGAATAGGCGTCGGACCACCACACTCGGCTAGCACAAACCACAATTATTCACAAACATTTCACATACTTTCTATTATCAATCACGGTACACCTATAAAAAATAGCTTGATCCAGTCACAAGGTGACTTACAAGCTAACCTACACAATCACACATATAACCATATTATACCACGGCCTGTCATTGGTCACACAATGACCTCCAAGCTAATTCACACAACACACATATAAACCACGATAGCCAATCATACTTGGCCTATCATTAATCATCTTGTGACAGTAGAGGTCACATTAAACATTAACTACAATATTTACATAATAAATATACTTACACTTTACTAATTATCCATCCAGAATAATCTATAAAAGATCCTAAGATCAAGGCTAGGTCAAACGTGAACCTCATCGCCACAACACCACAATAATTAATATATAATAAACATGATAACGTACGATGTGCCATGCATATACAAACCACTTGCACGACATCAAAACTTTGTGATATTTCACCACTACATAGCCGGAAAACTAACCTCAAAAGCCCCGTGCTCCAAGAGCACCACAGGTAATACACTGAAACACTTATAACAAGAATGCCATTAAAAACACACACTGTGCACATGCACAGGTTGGCGGTGACATCGATTGCCGTCCAAAGGATATAGACGACAATGTCCCTTGCCGTCAACACCAAGTAAACGACCACCACTTGGCCGTTTACCCACAATCAACGACTAGATACCTAGCCGTTAATCTCCCAACAAAGAACTCTGCGTCCACCGAGTTTGACGTCAAGATCTTCACTGCAGAACCCGCCAGAACACACAAAATGGCCCTAGGCCGATTGCACGGGCAATCTAGCCATAAATACAATAGAAAACAAGGGAAACCACTTCCCCTTACATCTATATACCATAATTAAACAGAAAGGCAAGATCCATTACTTGGATCGATCAAACACCCAATTTCCCGGCATGGTAACCCTTTTCCCAAAACACAATTAACAAGCAATTCATGCAAACAGAGCATGATAAATCACACACGAGAAATCCAGGGTCCAGTCCCTACCTCAAAAACGCAATTAAACCTCGATAGACCTCAAATTACACTGAATCCCCCAAGAGCTTCCCGCGAACACCACCCTCCAATCTGTCATTCCCCCCTGATCTGCCGCTGCTGCGCGCATCACGGCCTTCCCACGTGCTCCCGTCGACCGCCAGAAGTGGTGAAGAAGCACAAAGGTGAAGGTGGGGGAAGAGGAGAGGAGAAAATGGGGAAAGAAGAAGGCTCGGGTTACCTCTAAAAACACAGGCGCCTCAGGTTAACGTCAAACTCTGCGCCGCTGACCAAAAACCGCCACGACTAGGCGTCCACAACGCTCGCCGCCAAGTTCAACGGTAAACGTCCACATCGATGGACGCCAAAAACATGTTAACGGCATCACCATTGCCGCCACACACAGTCGACGTCACACACATGGACGCCAACCCACTGTTGATGTCCAGCGCACTGAACACCAACACAGATCCATAACCAACCCTGGTAATGATCCAACAAGAAACACACAACACAAGTCGCACTAGTCAAGGTTGACCACCCCATACGCTAAACCGAGGATCCACGAAGATCCGAAAAACACGCGACATTACAGTAAGCAAGAAAGGTTTGTTAGTCAATGAGTTGTCTGCAGAGAAAAGGATCATCTATTCAGTCATCACAAATATCATCACACCAAGGGTAGGGACCCATTCCTCCATAACTGCCAGGGATGGTAGTTTATTGTTTTGGGCTATTCAAAGACATAAGGTCAACTTGCCAGCAGTTATTTTGGAAAAGATGATAGCATCCAAAAATTTACAGGAGTCCCTTCCATATGGATCTCTGCTTTCTCTAATCTTTAAGAGATTTTCAGTGGACCTTAGTGGTGAAATTTTTGTGGGAGTAAAAAAAAAAGATTGGCTTGTCTACTTTGAGAAGAAGTCACTACTCTTTGGAGAACAGAAGTCAAAATTTATGGGTTAAGGATTTTGTGCCCCAGTGCACCCATGTGATGTTTCCTGATGAAGCACAGGATTCCTCTTCCATTCCAGCCAGTCAGCTAGAAGCTGAAGTTAGAGAAGATAGAGAAGAAGCCTCAACTCAAGATCATCAGTACAGCAACAAGAAGAAGAGCAACAAGGGATTCAGCTAGAAAAGAGCAATTCATCATCAAGAACAAGTTCCTGCTTCATCTCCAGGACATGATGCCCAAAAGAGACCATAAATCAGGTGCTAAGAGATCTAAGAGGTAAGGGAGTAGCACAAGAACAAGATGATTTTCCCAGATCTACTCCTGTCATGCAAGAATCTGAAGAAGTATAGCATCATTCCTCCCCTTCTCATTTTGAGACCAGCCTAGGTCTTAGGGGGAGAGTAGTAATCATATGAATATAATCATGGATCTACTGGTAAAGCAACAAGAGAGCTTGTCAGTACTACATATGCAAGTAGAATTTATTGATGCCAAATTTGATGCTATGGCTGAGGAGGTCCAGCAATGAAGGACCTATTGCTTCAGTTAGTGTGCCAACATGGCACCAAGCAGCCTTCTGGACCACCATCTTCTCATCCAGAAGAGCAACAACCACCAACTCAGCAGCAACATGAAGCACAAGAAGCTCAAGTGCAACAGCAACTTGACCAAGAGCAGCAGCAAGAGCAAGAGAAGCAGCAGTAGCCTGAGCAAGAGCAGCAGTTGGAACAGCAGCAGCAGCAGCAGCCTGAGCCAGAGCAGCCCTCAGTAGCAATTGTAGAAGATCAGCAGAAGCCTGAGCAGCAACAGCAAACGTCAGTAGCAGTTGAGTCAGAGCAGCAGCAGCAACAGGAATCTAGGCTTAAGAGGCCCCTAGAGTCTCTAGGTTTAGAGGAGATGCCAAGTCCAAAGTCAAGACCTTTAAGAGGAAGGTTAGAAGAAGACTCCTAAGAATGGTCATCCTGTGTCCTCCAACCCCTTGACCATTTCCTCTCCTCCTCCATCTGGCCCAACTCCTCCTACTCCTACTATTTCCTTTGCTCCTGCTCCTCCAGAACCAGAACAACCACTTACATCCTCATCTCAACCTACTGCCCCCACTGCTCTCACTCCTCCAGCTCCTTCTGTTGATGCACCACAACAACAACAACCTCCACCTCCTACCTCATCTGATCCTCCTCCCTCTACATCTCTTCCAGATGATCAACCAATTGCCTTTGATAAGTCAAGCTTTCCATCTATCCTCTGAAATACTATTTCAAACCATCTCAGGCAACCAAACTCACTCTCCAAACCCAACCTCCTAGTTTCTTTTCTTCTCTTCCTACTACATCCACTCCTCTAGCAGGCAGATCCACACTTTCACTGTCAGAAATAGTACCTAGTGTACTCCTTTCATCCAAAGGTGGGCGCATGCTAAAAGAGAATCCTGCCAAATTACTTCCTCCTTTTTGGTATGTATTTATCTACCATTCAAAACATCACATGAACTTGTTCAGGGAATTCTTGTCCATCAAGGTATTCCTTGAAGTCCATGAAATGTCAGGTTTCACCTTTGAGGATGGGCTTCCATCTCTCCTTCATACATCACAAGTATTGTTGGCTGATCTCCAACTGATCTCTCAGAAAAGCCACAGTCTGAATTCCAAAGAATTTCTTGAAATCTATCCTAGTGAAGCCACCAAATACGAGCAAACCCAATCCAGGAACCAACTCATGGATCTTCATCTTCACCTGAATCGTAGGTTCTATGATATGTTTGGCAACCTCATTAGAGACTCTCAGGACAAGTACACTAAGATGAAGGAATTCAACCTTGCCATATTGAGATTGGGACTACCTGATGTCAACAAAGGCCAATGGGAAAACATTATCAGAGGTCAGAAATAGATTCCCCCCTCCATGACTGTTGGATTATCTTCTGGCTTGTACTCAAGCTTAATTGGTGCCATTTTTGCAAGAAAAGAATTTGCTTAGCTTATTTTCAACAGGCACATCCGCATAGCTACCAGGTTCAGGATCAAATATCATATGAAATTATCTTTTCATAGGTTTGCCCTCATGCAAGCACCTAAGAATTCCCAACACATGTTAGACTTTCAGATTTGTTTTGCTGAGTCTGAGAGATTCACAGAGGATCAATGGGCAGCTGCATATCCAGAAGACCATTCCGATTGTGAAAAATTGAAGATCTCAGTGGCTGAGTATCTCTGCAAAGGTCATGAGACTCTTTGGAAGTCTATTGCTCATAAATGAAGCAGAGGTACTTAATCTATTATCAAGCCAAGGAAGCTGCAATTCATTCAGGACTGCATTGGAATATCATTATGCATGCTTTCTTTCTTCATTTAGCAGCCCATAGGAAATTTCTCCCCTCAAAACTCTTCTGGGTCGTAGTCACTATTATAAGAGACTCACCTGGTTCCACAACCGTCATCTAAAATTATAGGAAACTCCCTAAGATAGGCCCCACCTATAAAATTGATGCCAGTCTCTTTGAAAACTTCTTCCCTGACAATGAGAAGAAGCTGTGGGATCTTCTCCAGCCTTTCTTAGATCAAGTCCCTCGTACTTACCTAGCTCCTTATCCAAGTCCTAAACACTCTTATGTACTTGAGTATTTCAGTTTATGAATACAATATATGTTTCCTACTTCTGTTTCTAGATATAGTTTCATCTCCTTTCTCCTTCATTCTGTTACCTTTTATGTTATGCCACAAATGGGGAGAAAGAAGTGAGAAAAAATAACTAAAATCTTCAAGAAGATCATATGTTTACATATTAATTTGTTTTTTTACTATTTATTTAAAAGTTTTTGTCATTAACAAAAAGGGGAGAATTGTTGAGCAACTACCCCTAAGAAAATCATTTAATACTTTAAATTCTTATAACATTGTGATTTTGCTATGACAAAACCTTTTAAAAGACTCTTTACAAATTAAATACACTAATACATATACCATAGAAAATATTTTGAATAACTTCATCTCGAAAAATTTTCTAAGTCCACAGACTACTATATGTATTATACTTTGAATTTAGCCTCCGACCTTCAGAAGTCGAATTACAGTATGCAAGTTTACCTCAAAATTTTTCGAAGTCCACAAACTACTCTATGTGTATCAATTGAATCCGACTGTTGACTCAGACTTTATAGAGTCGAATTTCTCTAAGTCTTGAGTTTTGAACTCCAACTCTCTGAAGTCGAATGCCACTCTCCGACTTCTAAAAGTCGAAGTATTCGTCTTGTTCTATGGAAGTCGAATGCACATATATCTGACTTTTTACAGTCGAATCTTATATGTTTCACTGCAACTTCTGAGAATCGAATGTCAAGGTGTGTCTTCATGATTCTGACTCCGACTTCTAGAGTCGAATTACACCTTCTTCTGAATCCGACTTATGTGACAGTCTATGTACTTATACTTTTATTGTGATTGACAATACTTTTTGTTTTTGTGGTGATTCATCTACTTAATAATCTTTATCAGAACTTATGGTACATGTATGATTGTTGAATATTAATATTTTATCAGGTCATTATTATTTTAATATGTTCTGACAAGATAAGACATATTATACTCTAAATAATCTCTAAACTTGTTTGTGATTATATTTGAAACTCTTATTCAAATTGGTCTCTTGCTTCATGATAGAAGACCAGATCTTCATTGCCTTCAGAAAATATCATGCATTTATTGATTTCAGACGCATGGGTATCTGACAGAGGTCCACCTACCACTGTCAGACCCATACCTTACTTTTTGGTGCAATTGTCTGTCTATCTTTTTTTGGCCTGAAAGCTTGTCTGTCCGAGGATTCTATATTTTACATGTCTTCTCTGACTCACCTACCTCAAAAGCATGGGGTATTCTCTCTGTTTGTTTTATCTTTGCTGCAGAACATTTATTGAGCATGTTTTCAGCAGGGAGCCTTCACAGAACATTTAATTGAGCTTGACCACTAAGCTGAGACGCTACAAGCCTTGTCTGAAGCCATTGGAAAGCTAAAAAGGCAAAAGGACTTAAGGACACAATCTCAATCAGTATCCAAAGGATCAAAGGTCTCTCCTCAAACGGCCAGATCTCTAACGGCCATTTTCAACAAATACTTTCTTCTGAAGGATATAAAGAAGCCGAAGTTTGAAAAGTAACAACACTTAGAGTTTTGGAGACCAGCTAGCAACTTCTTAATTCACTACTGTCTTCTGCTAGCAGAGATTTCTTCAAGCCTTCTCCTGAGCTGCAAGATTGAGACCTCATCATTCAGAAAAATCCTCAAGCTCTCCTCTTCACAGAAGTCTTGTATTGGGTGGCAATTGTGATTGATATCTCTTAGTCTAACCCCTTTAGTTCAGAAAGGATCTTACTTGTAACTCCTATTGTTTTCTCCTTTCTGAATTAGGTGTGTTGCTCGTTCTTGGGCAAACACACAAGTGTCTTTATAATTTTCTCTGTGTAATTTTAGCAGGAGTTGTGTTCCTACTGTTCCCCTCCTGTGTAGGGAAGACCTTGTAAAAGGTAGCCTTGTACCCCTGTTAAGGGAAGACTTGTGTGGGAGCAAGTGGGCTTGTAATTCCTCTCAAGGGTGAGGGAAGGCCAAGTTCGCTTGGCAGTTAGTGAAATCTCAAGTGGTTAGCTTGAGGATTGGATGTAGGACTTCCATGTGGGAAGGGCCAACCAGGATAAAATTCTTTGTGCAATTGTGTGATTGTTTCCACCAACTTACACTTGAATCACACACTACACTAAAATCTAAGTTCTATTTAGTGTTGTTTAATTTCAGATAAAAATTTTAAAAGCACAAGAAGTCCTATTCACCCCCCCTCTGGGACATCATTAGTGCCATTTAGATCCAACAATCTCAAAGAGTACCGCATGGGGTACGAAAGGAGGGGTTGTTCCCGCATGGGGTACGAAGGGAGAGACACACGTGGGTGTCGAAGGAGGGGCACACATCGGTGCCGAAGGAGAGGTAACCGAAACTAAAGTGAAAGATGTCCCACAGTGATCGCCAATTTGTGAAAGTGCTTTTTCAAACACTCCTACAATAGTAATTAAAAAAAGAGATTTTTAAATGAAAGAAATATGCGTAGGAAAAGGAAAGGAGTGTGAGTGTGCATGAGGTGGAATGGTGATCGCCAGGTACGCGAGGGTACCGAAGGAGATGGGCGAAAAGGCATGGATGTTATTTATCTTCACCCAAAGATCGCTAGAGTCGTGGTTGTGGTTTCTTCTACTCCTTCTACCGGCTGGCCGGCGAAGAAGACTTTAGCTCGATTTGGTTACCTTACAAGAATGAAAATAACAAACAAGCGAAAGGGGATGTTAAACTATGAGTGAAGCACCAAAATCAATGTAATATGAGAAAAATGTGATAGCATGGGCTTGCACACACCTCGTGGGGGTGGTGTTAAACCCCTAAAGTGTGGGTGTGCAAAAAATGAAATGTGTGTGTGAGAATTGTGAGATGAGGAATACTAAATGAAAACTAAGAAGATGGATAAGGGAAATGAAGAATCCGATGGGCAAAATCCCGCCGCTTGAATGGCCGAGGTGGAAGAAGAAAGCTCCTCTCGCCTCGCTTCGATGACCATGAGGACGACGGAAGCTCCAAACTCCGAGGAATGGCTTGAGTAGCTTGAAATGAGGGTTCGCCTTAGCTCGGAAGTCGAGTCTCCAGTGCGGCAGGGCTTCGCCGTAATGCTTGGGTTACGCTCAAAACAATAGCCTCGGGGGTCTTTTTATAGGGAGAAAAAAAATTCAAAAATCGTGTCGGACACAGTGGACGCTTCTTCATATGATCGCGACCGACTAAAGCGCCGCGTTTACCAAGATCGACTTGCTCTGATAAGCCTTTCCAAACATCGATTATGGCAGGTCTTAGAATCGCGTCGACCCAGACCGCCGTGTTTCAACACTTTCGATTTCAAATGATTCTTTCCAAATATTAATAAATGAAAATATTGAATTGCGACGACATGAGCAGTCATGTATTTGAACATAATCGATCTTCTAAAGAGAGTCGATCTTCATATCATGGAAGGTCAGAAACGCCACGGACCATATGAACGCGATTCTAATTAGCAAGAAAATCTTTCTAAAAACAATTTTGAAATTTACCATAATTCGAAAATGGAAACTCTTAAAGGTGGCGACTTTAGTGGACACGATTCAAAACGTGGTAAGCGCTAGAAAAGGAAATGTGATACGCGTCGATTTACCCGCCACGGATCAAACATCCTAAAAGGCGTCCACTGTGTCAGACGCAAATTACATGTGCACAACAGACCCCTTCAGACTCCTCAGAAAAATTCCTAAAAATCCTAGAAAATCTGAAGAAAAAAAATAGGAAAATCATTCAGGAGGTTAATTGAATAGAACCACTTTGAGGCATTGCGGTATGACATGAAATTTACTCGATATATTGTAAAAATGGCAGTCTACAACATTAACCATTTATATTTTGCCCACACATTGAGATATATATCTTACTGGGGGTGTTCGCTCATACCTACTCTTAACATTTTCAGATTAGCATGGAAGGAATGAAAGCGACGGATTGCCTGTGTGTTGAGCGTGGAGTTCTTTTAGAAATGCCTCCAGACTCTAGGTAGTTAAGAGAGAATGGACACATTTGTAATCCTTTACCTTGAGAGCATTAGATAGATTAGTAAGTGAAGTGTTACTTTAGTAGTTGTGAATGTAAACATATCGTTTATTTTGAATAAAGAAAGAAGTTGTTTGATCCTTGATCCACTGGAGTTGAAAGGACACATTTGTAATCCTTGACCTTTGAGAGCATTCAATAGATTAGTAAGTGAAGTGTTACTTTAGTAGTGGTGAATGTAAACATACCGTTTATTTTTAATAAAGAAAGGATTTGTTTGATCCTTGATCATTGGAAATGAATAGTTTATTATTATTAAAATGTGTGGGTATGCCTGTGTGAATGTTGTTACCATGAGAGGGTAGTTCCCATTGAAATTCTAAAGTTGTGGCCATGGAAGATGGCTCAGCCTATCGACAGATATAGCTTGTCTGTCGACATGTTGCTTCGTCTATCGACAACCATGGTTTGTGTCTGTCGACTAAAACAGCTCACAAGGCCTTTTCCAGAAGCTTGATTTTGGGGATGCCTCCGTCGGTTGACAGGGAGGTCGAGATTAGTCGACCTAAATCACATGTGCTCAATGAGCTGCTATATTTGGAAATTAAAGATTATTTTCCCTCATGTTTTTAATCGGGGCAATTGAGGATGAGGTAACCGTTTGATAATGATCAATGGAAGAGTTTGAGCATGAAATTTGTAAACTTGGTGTGAGTAATTATGTATGGACTTCTTGTATAGGAAATTTTATTTGGCTTATGTATATGTCTGTTTATTGCGTCCCTCGATTAATTTTCGCTGTTTAAATTTTGGGGGCATGAAAATCAGCCTCCATGTCAGCTATCAGAACCTCGACCAGAATGACGTCCTTGACTTAGGTGTGTGGGAGATGCACATGTCAAGTTCAAAGGTACCTTGGGAATATCAAGTCAATTGAGTTCAATCCGACAGCATAATGGAACATTTACATTAATTCTATCTTTAATTAATAACTTGGTTTCATGTGTTATGCTCAATCACTTTGAGAAAGTCAAGATGAGAGAGAGAAGTACGCACTAACTTCGGGGAACTTCAAAGTACAACCTACTCGTCGGCCATGTGGGACTCTATGATTAGAGAAGACTTACAGAGGCTTTGGTCAAAGAGTCTCTAGTTCGGTAGAAACAATATCCGATGGAGAGTTCATCCAACCCAACAAAAGGGTGCCTATCGTGCAAGTGTGTATGTGCATGTCGCACGACATGAATTGCTCATGTGCATATGGGAGTGCCTGTGAAGTCCATATTCGATTCATTATAAACATGAAAACTTCAAGATAGACAATAATAATAGAAGATAATAGAAGTTTAAATGAGAATTCAACACATGCATGCACAATTTTAACTAGATGTCATTCGATATTTTAACAAGCTAGATCGCAAGACAAGAGAGAGAGGATAATTGGCAAGTAAAGAGCATGATCAAGACTTTAAATTCAATTAGAATCATGTTAGATATTCAAAACTTATTCATGGGTTGATTAGTGCATGAAACATCTCACACAATGTGAAGAAACAATGTAGAACGAACATATGCCCCATAGAAGACACATGCAGTCCCATCCCTTCAAATTCTCTAGTCATAACTCACTGATTTCTTATGCAAATATGACATATGAATATACCATCTTGAAGCCCTTTGAATAAGTAATCCAACAAAAAAAATGGAATCAAAATCCAACGTAAAATGAGGAAAATCAGGGCGATATACGGCAGACTACGCACTCTGCCCACAGGAAACAAGAACGCGACTAGATGTGTATCACGACTTGGTTACAACCAAGAGGCTGTCACGACTTGGGTTTTGATGCAACTTGGGTTCTATCGCCTTTTGGTAGCGACATGTCAACCCGACATAATCTTAATCTAACGTCTGGGTTGCGTTTTCAAGCCAAAACCAACTCCTACTCAAATTAGGTTTGACACAGGGGCCTTTGGGAAGTCAATACTCTATGTGTAGTGAACCAAATTGATGAAACCACTTTTTTTAGTTAATAGCTTCTTAACCACCTACGGTAACGAGGAATTAGAAAACAATACATGTTTAACATGATAATAAGACATAGTGGGGCTGTCTATGTAAAATTGACACAATCGGCTTGTCTAGGTTAATTCTCGTAAACTTGGAGAGGATTATACTAAGAAAATTAGGATTTTAGATTGATTGTAACATGAGATATAGACTTTGCCCACAAGATAGACAACGTGTTTGATTTTCACGTACAAACAATATGATCATGTATGAAATAATATGATGAAACCACTTGAAATAAATTGGGCAAAATAGTATAAACATTGTCCAGACATGTCAATCTATGCAAGAGTTAGTTTAATTAGGGTTTGGCCTAGAGACCACCTACCTTTGGACGAAGAACACTGATCTTTCTTTTGGAGCCCTAGCTAGACAGTCATACAAACTATGCCTAATACTCACAAATGGCTACGTGAAAATTGGGAAAAATAGACTCAAATTAAGCTACACTCGATGAGTTTTCCAAAAGTATATGATATGTTAGGTTTGGGTTTGGTTTTACTAACCTTTGAAGACTGACAAGACAGTCTCGTTTGCTGGATGTATCAGGCTGAAGTTGAAGAAGAGAGGAAGAAGATCCACTTAATGCAGCCTTCCCCACATTTCTCTACCTCCAAGATCCTTCAGGCAGGACCCCAACCAGTTGCAAAGTCATCCCATGGAAGAGAGGGTCTCAATTTATAGGGGTGTTTATGCGTAATAGTTCTAATGGGATTAGGAAAACTAGGGAATTTGAAGTTTTTTATTTCTCATATTTTGATATTTCTCTCCCACTCATAGTGGAGACAAATTATGAAACTTCCTATAGATTGTACCCACGATTTGGGCTCAATTGGGTGGCCCATTAGTGGTGTATTGAGTGCTAATAGTCCATTTAATCTCACTAATAAAGTATTATTAATTTTAGGGATTTTCCTAATTTGAATTAATTTTATGGTCCAACAGACTTTCGTGGACAAATTTTCTTGTTGAACAGTTGAGGGAAAATGTTAGGAGTCCATCATAGTTTTTATATATTTTTTGAATTTACTTTCGTACATGTGATAATAGCTTTTATATTTATTTTTAATTTACCGCAATAAGTCGCAATAAATCTTAAACTTGGCCCAGAGGATTTTTCATGGCTAAAATCTCATGATGAGTCATTGGGAAACATTGTTTGAAGTCTAACTATGATTTTTATTAAAATTTTAGAACACCTTTTGTTCATGTGATAACAGTATGTACGCATATTTGTGATTTAGACAATTAGTAGCAATTGGACTTAAGGTTGACCTAATAGATTTTTCTCCACCCAGATTTTCTATTGGGACGTTGATAATATTACTTAGAGTTGAACTATAATTTTTATTGAATTTTTGGGTCACATTGTACACGACGTGTATGGTTCGTACGTATTGGTAAAAAGACTATTTTATATTTTTATCCAATTTATCATTCTAAAATTTCTAGAGTGCTGCATATGGTATTTCAAATTTAACTTGTGTTATGAGGATCACCCGCGCATCTCTTTGACATATGCATTATCTGAGCTACCTATGGTAGTTTGCTACCTAGAAGAATTACAACTCATCTACTCAAAAAATAAGCTCTCATCTCTATTTCTTTCCGTCATTGCTCAAGTATCTTTCGTATCTACTTGTGCTTCATCTTGTTCCATGGTTTATAGAAGTGTTTTTTATTCTTATGATTTGGTTGGCCGTTCTCGGTGCTAACTTGGAATGGCTCCTTGCTAATCTTATGTAACATATTTCTATGACTTCATAGTCATCCTATTTTGTGGTTTGCTTAATTATTATTTGCGGGTTTATCTCTATGTAATGTTTCTATGTATCTAGTCCTATCTAGTGGAATATATAATAATATATATATATATATATACACACACGGAAACTTAAACTCTTTTATACTGCCCAAATGCAAAGAGAGGAGTGCCTCATTAGTCATTATACTCCTCTCTCTCTCTCTCTCCTCTCCTCTCTCTCTCTCTCTCTCTCTCTCTCTCTCTCTCTCTCTCTCTCTCTCGTGTGAATCAATAATGTAGAGAATCATAGATTATGGCACTGAATCATGTTCATAGAGGAATCAAGCATAGTTTAGTCAGGTGGCGTCATTGTTCACATGTAGCAAGTACTATGCTAATAAATGAGAGCAGCATGACTTTGTTCTTTTTTTATTAAGCGATAAGCAGTTCTATTACTATTTGTTGAAACAAGGTCAGTAACGATATCATTGTGATGACATGGACTCTTTGGAAGCATACATTGGTTACTGTTCATCCTTCTTTTATTATGGAAGTGGATCTCCATGTGACTCACGTTGGAACTAGTTAGGGCTTTTTTTTTTTTTGACAAGGACTACTAGCTAGGGTTTTAAAAGGAGTACTGAGTGCTCGATGTATCGACAACATTAGGTCGATGGTACTTTGTGTATTTCTCTTCGGAGTATGCAGCATGTAGATTTGATAAGGCACGCACCATGCACCTTTTCGGGATGTTGTGCTATCGTACATTAGGAAGCAATGCACGGATGTCCCTAGGACAGCGGCTTTGTAACTACGTATGCAATTAATTGATGTCTCACTTGTGATTGCTATGCTATACGTGCAGGTGCGGACCTAGCACAGGGTAAAAGAATTTGTGCTGGGAGGATAATTTTTTATTCTGAGTGATCTTCCTGAAATTATATGAGTATTATTAGAATCTCACTAAAATAAAATTCTGGATCCGTCACTGTATACGTATCTTCTTAGCAGCCTATTTGCTAATGAGAAAGATTTAATGCACTTTCTTAGTGCACTTAGTGCAATATGACTAGACACTAAATTCATATGGCACTCCTCACATGGAGAGTGATAAAGTGACAACTCAATTATTAAGTGACACGTGGATTTAGTGCCAAGTCATATTGCACTTAAATACAATAAAAAAAGTACACTAAATCTTTCTCTTTGCGATAGAGCCTCCAACATTGCGGTGGTGGCCCTTGATCACTAGATTTGATGTTATGAATGTGCCTACGTTTCATTTAAAAGTAATGCTTGTTACAAATTATAAGAGTGTATCAAGTGTCTTAACTATTTTGTGTAAGGATTTTTTGCACAGATACTATTATCACATGAAAATGACAAGCATGTCACCCATGTTAAAATATTGTCAAATATGTCACTTGTAAATAGAAAATATTGTAAATATGTCATTGTAGTTCACTTCCTTCAACTAAAGTGAATATATATTTCTCCAAAGTTTTGTTATTTACGTTAGCTTAATGCTTTTTGACAAGAATACTCTTGAAAAGGGGAGATCTCGGATCCACCCACTAAAACCATGTCACTCAAAGCTGGCCCATGAGGCTTACTAAGGATCCATTTGATTGCATGTAAAATATATTCATAGGAAAAAATTATTCAAAGAATAACATATACAGGAAAATAGAAAGTATAATATTCTGTTTGATACCCAGTAAATGATTTTCCTGAAAAAAAATTCAATATTTATTTTCCAGTAAAACATTTTCCAAAAATAATTTTTAGATGTTTGTTTGTGTGTAAAAGATTTTCAAGGAGATGGGGATCAAGATATTACATGGTCCACAACTTACACAATAAAAATATATTGTTCAAAACATGCAAGCAAACATACAGTGCCCATCAAGTACAACCCTTGGCCATTTGCTAGCCATATTTGATTAGATAACAATTTTCATTAATCCACTAATGTTAAGTATTAACAAGATCCTCTTAAGTTTAAAGTATCCTCAGACCAACAGTCACTATAATGTAATTTATATTTAGAATTCAAATTAAGGAATTATAACATAAAATGTCAAGACAAAAAATCTTCAAGCATAAGAAACACAACAGCTCCCATCATCTATGGTGCAATTTTTAACTTGATCGGATGGAAAAACAAATGTAGAGTGTTAAAAAGGTCCATATGGAAGAGGATGCTTATGCAAATTTAAATTAAATATCTCATCTTTATCCACATGTTGTTAAAAAAACAACAAAAAAAAAAGACAAAAACTTGTGGTGAAAAGTTTAAGGAGAAACTGATACGTAATCCGAACAGTCATGAACTTAGCAACATATGATATCATATGTGGTAAAGTCATGATGGTGGAGCTAGATCATGTCACCCATATGGAGCTTACCTTCAAGAATAAGCACCCACATGGGATGGAGAAAAGATGATAGGTTTTACAGTAATGGATGGAATTAAATCAAACAATGCAATGCAAGAAACACAATTTCAAGTTTTCAAAATAGAATAAATTTTAAAGAGAATATGTAATGCATACAATTAACTCATATTATAAGATGCAAAAGAGGAACAAAGTGCCAACTATAATTCACCCTTCTCCCTTTTCATGTTTGCATGTTTTCCTCTGCCACACTCCTGCACGTGCATGCTCCCACTGATCCCTCGATCGTCTACATTTTCTTTTAGTAGTCCTTGATATATAGACTTATTATAAGGACACCTCTAATGAAGTTGTCCCTAATAATTTTATTAGGGATAGACATATTCAGTCGTCCCTAAAAACTTATTAACGACAAATCAATGTAGATGTCCCTATTAACTTATTTGGGACACATACAAGAGCCATCGCAAATAATTTTATTAGGAAACGGTTATATCAATCCCGTATAATATTATCAGCGACGACAAATTTAGTTTTCCCCATAACAAACTTTTAGGGATAATTGAAAAATAGTCGTCATTAATAGTACTTATTAACGAAAGTTCTTTTTAACCGTCCCCAATACCATTCTTTTCCCACTGGGTCTTGTTCAGCATTTCCGAATAAGTTTTTTAGCAACAGCTTCTTGAACCATCACCATTACCTACCCCAATTTTCTGTAGTGCATTATAAATCTCGTTGTCTCCCTATATGGGTATTCTTTCTGTTCCTCCATTTAACTTCTTAGTCCACCATCATCCTTTTATCGCTTGCTTTTGTTATTATTATTTTAAACTTTTATAACTTTCTAATAGCGTATTTATTTGTTTTCTTGTTATTTGGATTTTCATTATATTGTTCATTTGGTTATTAATCTCAAGACCCATTTATCCCACCTATGGATTAGCAATAATTTGGACAACAAGTGGCATCAATGCCACATCTATCATCTTTCGTGATCTAACGATGAAGAGTAACGACATTCTATAACAATAAGGGTTACTCCATCAAATGTCATCCACGGCCAATTAGATGAAGAGGATTTATATATCCTACTAGAAAAATAAAATGCAGCTCTTCCTCAATAGTCAAAGTTTGTATCTGTGGAACATGATGATAAGGAGAAACTTACCTTGAATGACAGGGCTAAGAATATGTTAATGAATCACGTATAAATGAACAAACGAAATATTAGTCTCATCAAGATAAACATCGTATATTAATGATATGAGAGTCCAGTGGAATAATTATTGGCTGATTTTTCCTTTTGATTCTTATATTAATGATGTATCATGTGATAATATATAATTAATTAATTTAACTAATTTAAGAATAAGTTTTTAGCTTACTATATATGCATGAAGTTGATATTAGGTGTAGATGGTCGAACATAATAAAATACCCTTCAAATGAGAGTGGATGGGATTGATGATAATATTTGAATTTTTGTAAAAAGGAATATTTAAGTGAAAAATTTCTTAAACATAATAATATATTTTAAAATTATATTTTTTTAAACGCGTCTTACACAATAAAAATGTCCCGGAGAACTGCCAATGAACGTATCTCATCATTAGTTATATTTTATGTAAAATATCTAAAATAACTCTTTTATTTGTAAAAAGTATTTTTAAAAATATTTTTTTCAATATAACTCTCTCTCTCTCTCTCTCTCTCTCTCTCTCTATCTCTTCTCTCTCTCTCTCTCGTCTCTCTCTCTCTCTCCTCTCCTCTCTCTCTCTCTCTCTCTCTCTCTCTCTGGGCTTGGGGGGGGGGGGGGGGCAGGGGGCCGCCGGGGCGGGGGTTCGGGTTCCGCAGGGGGGGAGGAGGGGGAGCAGCAGGGGAGGGAAGGTGCAGGTCCCGCGACGTGAGAGTCTAAAAAAAAAATAGGTCGACCCTTGTTTTTTTTTTGAAAGAGATATAGAGGGTGTAATATTTTCTCCCCAAAAATTAGAAACAACTTACCAAACATACCCCCTTACTTCTCTTCCCTTTTTTTTTTAAAAAAAAAGAGAAAAATTGGTAAAAGAGTGTAACTAAACACCCTATATCGTAGACGACAATCCTTGCATCATTGATGACATGTTGCAAGAGAGAGAGGTGATCAGGGACGGGGCTTTCTCCCCAAGAAGGTAAGGGGTACTTGATGTGTGTGTGTGTGTGAGAGAGAGAGAGAGAGAGAGAGCCGAGTGAAAGGAGTGTCAGAAGGCAGGTTGGTGGGAAAGCAAGAGAGAAAGAGTCGGGTGAGAGGGATGTTAAAGGTAGGTCTGCCAATGGATACCTAAAATTTGATATTTCAATTCATTTTTACAATTTTTATGAAATTCAGAACTCTAATAAAATAGGTTCGATAATTTATAAGATTCCAAATCAGGTTCTGAATTTTATAGGATGCGAAAATAGAAACAAACATTTCTGAATCTGTAAATCTGATTCAGAATTCGATTCATTCAATTGGAGAAGCAATTACATCTACCCTTAGATATTTGAAGTCAACCATAGATATGGTAGTGTTATCATGACTTACATATTTTATTTTGTAGGGCACATTGTAATGGAAAATAGAGAGAATGTGATCGGTACGTAAATGGAGATGTGTGTTAGATTAGTGTTGTATTAGTTATTATATACTATGAGCTGTAGTTGAGACTATATAATTTGTAGATTAATAAATTTATATTTTAAATTATGTGATTTTAGTTTATATATGGATCCTATCATTCCTATGCATTGTGGATCTATGAATTTGTGATGGTTATCTAAGTGTTCTTGCAATGTGAATTAATAGATTGATTTAAGATTTTATAATTTGAGATTATAAATCTAGACATCCATATAATTTATGCATATGAGTTGTTTATATTTATCAAAATGTTATTGCAATGTGAATTAATATATTTACATTTAAAGCTGTATGATTTGAATATGTGGATTTATTAATTCATATGTTGATGTTACATAAATATTTTCGAATTATTAATTTTAGATCCAAATTATTTTTGATTTTTTATTAAAAAGTAAAATTGGATGCGGAAGCGAAAACACTCATTTTCGATATTTTTATAAGATGCGGAAGCAAAAACACTAATTTACGATTCCAAATCCAACCTGTTGACACCCTAATCAAAGGAGAGGTTGGAGAAAGTGAAAAGAGGAGACAAACATATATTGAAAAGAATATTATTTAAAAGGAGGTTTCTTGTAAAGAATTAGGGATATTTATGACATTTTTTTGTTAAAATTGTATGGTCATTCCACGTCTATTAATAAAATTGTTGCCCATATAGCAAGCCCGGATGGGGGGTGAATGGATTGCTAAAATTTCTTTTTAGAAAAAATCTGTAAATAAAATGCTTGACAGAGAACACTAAGTTCGACAATTAAGTTAGTGATAAATAATATAAAGAGAACAATCACACAGACAATAGGAATTTTATCCTAGTTTGGATCTTCCGTCACAAGGAGTCCTACGTCCAGTCCCCAAGCACAACTTGGGATTTCACTAAGCAAGAGTACAGTCCCCCTTAAGAACACTTACACATCTAGTAGCAGCTGGCCTTCTCTTCTCAACCCGAAGAGGAAATAAAGCACCTGATGCAACAGGTCTTCCTTCTTGCCGAAGGGAACAACCACCCACTCAAGCAGGTCTTCTCTTCACACCCGAAGAAGAACACTCAAAGAAAATGAGTAATAAGTGGATGGCCCCTAGACCAAGCTAATACAAACTGCATGATCTGAGGCCAAGTCTGAGAGACAAAGAATATCAACAAGTAACTCTCTCTCAGATCTACTCAGGCTCTCAAGTCTAAGCAATTTACTGTGGAGAGCTAAGAGCTACACAGGGTTTGAATGGACGAGCGAGCTCTTCTATTCTTCTGAGATCTTCAGAATGCAAGCTTGAAAAGTTCTCCGGAAAAAGGATTAACTTGCATGGAGTCACCAGTCTTCTATTTATCTTCTTTGAAATAATTTGACCGTTGAAGTATCCGTTGTCTCACATCTTCATGCACGTTGGAGTGACTGGTCCGAAGTGTGGAGCAAGAAAATCTGCAGCCATTAATGCTGAGGAAGACATTCACACACAAAGGAAGATTGTCTGAATCTTCTAGCTTCTGTCAGGTTGACAGGTCCATCTTTGCAATGTGTGGTTCTACCGAAAACCCTGCACGCAATAAATGCTAACACATAGACAACTTATCTTTGTCTAAACTGTTAGTCAACATTAGTAGTCGTGCTATATGAAGATACACCAAAAGGGAAATGTCATTCTGTCATCACATAAAGTGTGACTTTATGTGACACAAGTGAGATAAGCAAATATATATTGTGCAGAGATTTGTTCCATCATAATAAATGTTGAAGACTACAGGATACAACATGATACGCGGGAAGATTGAAATCCATAGAGATTTGAAAATGTAATTGAATATCATGTAGAATGTATCTTAAAAAGGAATTAAATAAAAATATTCAACAACTGTCTAAAACATAATCTTTAATAGAGAGTTGATGTATGGTGACAATCTGTGTACAGAGAGTCGATGTTGATATCAAATCGATGATATAATCAAAAATAATGTGAGAATGTAATCCATGTTGAAACCAAGTCGATGTGAACATAATCCATGTTTGAATGTAATGAAATCTATGTTCTGTACAAAGTCGTTGTTTAACAGAAGTCGTTGTTGTACTGAAATCGATGTGCAGATGAAATCGTTGTTTGAAACGAAGTCTTTGTTCAGGTAAAGTCGTTGTTTCACAAGAAGTCGTTGTTCTACTGAAATCGTTGTTTAAGTAAAGTCGTTGTAGAGACGAAATCGTTGTTTCACATGAAGTCGAATAGAAATCGATGTTTAAGTGAAATCGTTGTAAACATGAAGTCGTTATTTCATATGAAGTCGATATTCTACTGAAATCGTTGTTTAAGTGAAATCATTGTAGACATGAAGTCGTTGTTTCATATGAAGTCGTTGTTCTACCGAAATCGATGTTTAAGTGAAACGAAGTCGATGTAGCAACGAAATCGATGTTTAAGTGAAATGAAGTCGATGTAGCAACCAAATCGATGTTTAAGTGAAGCGAAATCATTGTAGCAACGAAATCGATGTTTTAACTATGAAGTCGTTGTAAGACCGAAATCGTTGTTTTACTAAGGAAGTCGTTGTTTAAGTGAAATTGATGTAGAATCGAAATCGATGTTCTTTTAAGGAAATCGTTGTGAGCTATTATATGGAAGTCGATGTATACTTAGATAAAATATATGCAATAAGCTTCAAATGACAGTAAGTGTAGATAACTTACAGATTTGGTTTGAATTACTGCCTGTGGATAAGCTTCAGAAAGTGTTGTTAGATAATACTTTTCAGAGTTTTGTTAATCACCAAAAATACATATTTAATAATAAATTATATGGAGATGGACTGGTCATCAATCTCCCCCTTTTTGGTGATAACAAAACATAAAGAAGTGCATACATAAAAAGAGCTGAAATATGTTTGCGAAAAATTTTAAGGTATGTATTTCAGAATATTTTTCTCCCCCTTTTTTTCATTAAGCAAAAAGAATTAGATATGCAGAAGATAAAATTTGAGATAGACAAAGATAAATGGTGCCAAGAAGGGGAATTTTATTCATTAGTGGGGGTAGGCTTGTAGAAGGCAGGAGACAAACGAGAATATGACGAGTAATAAGCTGCCAAGCTTTGACTTCCAGCTCTTCAAAGAGATTTCTAAAAACACCCCAACTTATATTATATGATGACCCCATCTCTAGACTAAGTCGCTTGATGTGGAGTAGTCTATGTTCTTCAATGAAGTTAGTATACTCCTGATTGCTAAGAGATGACTTGTAGGGACCAGCAGTTCCAAAACTGGCATGCTGAAGAAATTTGTCAATGGAGAGGGGGTAGTGAAGATTGTGAGCAAGCAGATCCTTCCACAGAGCTACGTAGATCTTGTATCTCTCAACCCAATGGAATAAGGATTTGAAACTAGATTAATGGAGTTGAGATCCATGAACTTTTTTGGAGTGAGAGTCAGCTGATTTGACTTGTGCAGGGAGGAATTCAGGTTCTCAAGCTGAAGTGCAGCCACAAGATAGGCTTTACACCAGTCAGAGTTGACAAATCTTTCAAACTCTACGAGGAGTGGAGCTAGAACTGATGACTAGATAAATACTCTCTGATATTCCCTGAAGAGGAATCTGTGGAATGCAAGAGGAGCTCCCTTCTGAACAAAGATCCTTGCTATGACTTTGGCAAATCTCTCAAAGATTATAGGACCCACTTCAGAATCCATAAGAAGAAAGTGGAGCTTGGGGAGAAATACAATCTCAGGCATCTGTAAGGTGGCAAAGTCAACCTGAAGAGGTGTGTTGACTGGATTCACTGTTCGAAGCTGAGCAATAGATGCCCTGAACTGGCCAAGCTGAACTTCTGGTAGGCGATTTACAAAGCAATAATCTTGATACATCTGGAATTGCCTAACCAATTTGATCTCCTTCTGAATGAAGGGACCCCAAGATGTTCGGTGCTAGCATACAAACCACTCAGACATGGTGAGAGGATGGTCTGAGGGTGGAAAGATGTTGGACCTGGCAACTTCAAATTTTCTGTAGATAGCTTTGTTAGCCCTGGCCCACTGATCCTTAGTCTTTGGCTCAACAGAAGAGAGGATTTTGGCTTGGTCAGGTTTTGGGATAAGAGAAATAGAAAGAATGATATTGAGGTGTTTAGAAAGGTTAAGGTAAGGAAGACCAAAAGTGGCTGCAAAAGTGTACTTTTGGAGATTTTCAGCATATAAGGTTTTCTGTCTGTGGACAACAGAAAGAGAATACCACAGAGGAGGAAAGAGAATTTGATTGGAGGGGAAAACAAGAGTTGTAGATGTTTTTCTTTTCTTGGAGGCAGCACTGGAGGAAGGTTGGGAATCAGTCCTGTGAATGTGGGCAGAGACAGCAAGAATTGTGCGGAGGATAGCTTCTTCAAACTCATCCTTGATGTCTTGCACAGTATGGTGAACTACACTGGCACCCTCAGAAATGATAGTGATGAAGGAGGGTGGAGTAGGTGGATGAAGAGAGGCAAAAGATGAAGTAGGAGGAGTTTGAGTAGATGGTCCAGCAGAGGAGGGACCAGCTGAAGAGGGACCAGCAGAAGAGGAGGAAGCAGGAGGTGCCTCGGAAGTTGTATGAGGAATGGAGGAGGAAGGGATAGGTGAGGAAGAGGAGGCAGTAGGGAAAGGAGTAGCAGAAGAGATACGTTTTGGGAGGGGTTTCTTGAAGGTGCAGGTGGGGCAGTGAAGGATGTAGGTGGGGAGGAAGGGGCTGGAGTCTGAAAACTAGGAGGGTCAGAAGGCCATGGGGGCATAGCAGCTTCCTCTACTGAAACTTGAGGCCCGGTTGGCCCTGCCACTGAGTCCACTTGCACTGATGGCCCTTATAGCCTGGCTCCAACATCTTCAGCTACATATGGCCCTGATGGCCCTA
The DNA here is from genome assembly GCA_014218235.1 of Colocasia esculenta. Lineage (NCBI taxonomy): Eukaryota > Viridiplantae > Streptophyta > Magnoliopsida > Alismatales > Araceae > Colocasia > Colocasia esculenta. The sequence continues at coordinate 121,153,966 of CM024763.1, read as the reverse complement.
ACTCTTCCAATGATGGCCCTGGTGGCCCTGATTCTGCAACTGATGGCCCTGATGGCCCAAATTCCTCTACAGAGGGCCCTGGTGGCCCTGATTCCTCAACAGATGGCCCTGATGGCCCAGCACCTGTCTCCACTGGTTCGGAAGGCCCTAATGGTTCTGAACTAACCTCTGGTATAGACTGAGTGGGAGCAGGAGGGGCAGGAGCTGATAAATGCACCCTCACAAAATCTGATAAATCTGTCACCAATTGCTTCAAGCTGCCTAGCTCACTTCTCATCTCTTGGGGCTCATATTTGACTGCTCCAATTTCTTTGGCTTCTGTGCTCTGGCTGAGAAATATGTAAGTAACATCTGACTGCAAAGAGCACAAGATCTCTCCTTAAGCATTCAGTCTAGCAATGACTGGCTCTGAATGAACATGTATCTTCTTCTTCTTGGATCTGTGGTGTGCCTTCCTAGTGAGCAAGAGAATTCCTATGGCAACACCCTTTCCTTTACCTTCTGAGCCAACAGCTGGCTCAACATCATCATCTGAAGTGCTTTCAACCAGACCTTCTTGAAACTAGTCTGCAGGGGCATTAGCAGTAGGCTCCCCCTAAATATCTGGCTCCCCCTGAGCAGGAGCATCAACCATCTGAACATCTTCAATGTGGCCCGGTGCCACAACCTCTGGAATTGTGTCTTCATGGCTCTCTTTCATAGCAATCTCCATTTCAGGAACATTGGGGGTTTCATCAATCTGAATGTCTTCATGCTCCCCCTTAATGTGAGCAGCACCTTCAGCAATAGATTCTTCAATAATAGCAGGTGTAGGGACTATAGGAGGGATCACTTCTTTAGTAGTTTGCCCAACAGGCTCAATGAACTCTGGTGCAATATCCTCAATCCTCCTTTCAGGTACAGGAGGCTCTTCTTCTCTGACAGCAGCTTCTTCCCCTTGGACTTGTGGAGCTTCAGAAGCTTCTCCAATAATGGCTTCTCCTTCTGCCACCCGGGTCTTGGTCCATACATTGCCAACTAGTGAGAACCACTCTTCTTCAAATTTCTAGATCGAATGAGCTGACCCATCTTCTCCATCAATTCTCCCTTCAAGTCAATCTCTAGGTGACTGAAAAATCCTTGTGAGTAATGGGCATAGGGAAGAGATACTGCCAATTTGTTCTTCCTGTCCCAAATAACTTCTGCAGCAGACTTCATCCTTTCTATTATAACATGATCCATGTTTATGTCTTGTTTCTGAACGGCCCAGAACATCATATGTGCATCTCCTTTAGTGCATGATGAAAAGTGGCACTCCTCGGCACTAAAATCTGACAAACTATAAAATGCAAAATTCTATTGAAAGCATTGAACTAGTTGATGTCGATCTTCCCATCCTTCAGTTTATACTCTGTTCCAATAATCTCTAGCCCCTTGGCATGGTGGGAGTGGGGGCCTGGTGGTGTGGGGGTGGGGCAGTGTGGCGGTGGGAAAGGGGGGGTGCTCGGCGATGTGTGCGTGGGGGTGGGGGAGGCTCAGCGGAATGGGGGGTGGGCCGAGTGGCAATGTGAGCTTGGGGGGGGGGGGACAATGTGGGCCAGGGGAGGGGGAGGGGGGGCAGTTTGGGTGTGGGGGGGGGGGGGGCTCGGCGGCAGTTGGGGGGGGGGAGTGTGGCAATGGGGCAGTGGGAGGTACTGTTAGGGGGGGTGGAGGGGCAATGTGGGGTGCTATTGGGGGGGGGGGGGGGGGGGGGGAGAGGCTCGTGATAGAAATTCATAGGAATTCCAGGCAACTCCGTCCAAATAGGAATCACAGGTGAGTCTTCTTTAGAAGAAAAATCTAAAGTCAATTTGAAGAATTTGAAAAGTCTACCTTGGATGAATAAAGACTCTTTCAAAAGGAGTTTTAAAGAATTCCCACAATAAAGAAACCTAATCAAGAGTTGCCTTGAATCAAGAGCACTTATAATAAAATCGTTCTTGAAATGAAACAGTTGTAAAAGGTGAGAAATGTAATATCTGGGCCTCTTGGACTGGATTGACCTCCCTTAGCTTGTCCTCTTTGTCATGACCTAAGGGTTGGATGCCTTCTTAAGGCATCTATCTTAGTTGTCGCGTTACTATTGTTAACGTGATGCAGGGGTCCGATGCGTTAAGGGTTCTCGATTGTTGCGTTGATTTGTCGTCTTGCGGTCAGAACAATCTTGTCGTGTGCCAAGCAAGGATCGTCAGGTTGACGTGTCGTGTCAAAGCAATGCATTCTTGGTGGCTCGACGGTCAAGGCTTTGACTAGTTTTCAAAGTCGCGTCGAGATGGGCAGACGCGTTAGTGGTTGACACGTTGCATCGGGTTGACGCGTTAAGGATTAATACGTCGTGGCGCCTTGACACGTTATGGGGGCCATCAGTTCAAAACCGCGGCCACTGCCCATTTCACCATTCCCTTCTTCTTTCTTTCTTCTTCTTCCTTAGAGATTCTTTGCTTCCTTTGGTGGATTTTTTGTGTTATGAGCTTCGAGGTGAGCCTTCATCTTTGTAGGTGGCTTGTGCTTCGTGTTTGGAGTGAAGCGGTGGCCACTCACACGAGAAGACCCCAACGGATCATTTCTACTCTTTGAGGTAGACTCTCCACCTTTTCTTCTTAATTTTAGCTAGGTTTAGAATGTTTCCTTATTGAGCATGCTTCCTCCATCGTGGCTTTGGGGTTTTGGTGAGAAATCCATACTTACATGCATGTGAGACTTTCTTCGAGTGTAGACAACTCCATTGACATGCATTTGGGGTGATTCAAGGGTGGTTTGATCCCTATATCCGTCATCAGTGTGTTTCCCCTGCTCCCCTCCCCCAAATGGTATGATTTGTGTGGTTTCTATGAGACCCGTGGGTGGACTACGTCGACAATCCTTCTCTCTGAGAAAGTGTTAGGGTGGCCGAACCCCTCATTGTCATGTCGCATGTTGCAGACATGTAAGCATCTGCTAACACCGCAGGCTAGGGCGACACGATAAGAAGGCATCATCCCTGGGTGACACGTTAATAGATACGAAGCATGTAAGTTCATATGGAGTTCAGTTTTCACCGAGTCTTCACCAGTTTCTAGTTTCTTCTATATATACCCGTGGCACTGGTGCTGTTTCTACCACGATACTATGCTAGTCGATTCACTCGGTGCTCAACACTTAAGGGCTTGTCTCCCTGAGAAGTTGTTACCATTCTCTGGGACCCTCCGTCCCCATGAGCTCGTTGAAAGAGTACTCCAGGCTAAGGGAGTGCTCGGGTCACTGACTATGGAGTAGAAGGGAAAACAGTGGTTAGGACAATAACCTCGAGTCGTTTGCAAAGCTCTTGTGGTTGGTCTGGGACGTCGATGTCGTTTGGAGATCTACCCGGAATAGGCCAACCAGTCCTTTTCTTACTGCCTCACTCTTCGTGGCATCGAAACCACCAAGAGACGCCAGGCGTGGGACCATAGTCTGGCCAGACTATAGATTTTCGTTGTTGTGGTTACTTTCCATTCTTAGGCCTCACTCTGACGAGACGCGGCAGGCTAGGTCGTGCGGTCGAGGGGTAAGAAGCATGTGGCAGTCCTGACCAATTGACTAGTGGCAGTTGTTTCCATAGCTATTGTCGTTTGTCCAGGCAGGTTTCCCCTTGTTTATGCTACAGTTGGTCGATGGTCACAACGTGCATGTTGCACGGGGTTTTCGACCGTGTGGAGCTTTCCGATCGATAGTTTAGTAGTCAGCTCTTCTTTATGTACTTCCATGTGATAGAATAGAACATTCTTAACTGTTGTCCTTTACTATTAGATCCAGTGGGAGATTGATAGTCCCTACTGAGCTTCTGTTGAGAAACTCACTCCCTCTTTTCTAGGTGAGACTTCGCAGCAACAACGACAAGGCGCATATCGGGCGGAGGAGGCGAGGCGTTAGTCATCGCTCCCGTTTCTAATAGTGGTTCCCCTTATTTGTGTACTTCACCCTCGGGGTATGTCCCTTAAGGGTTCTGTCTTCTCCCTTGCTTACTTGTATTGTGGTGTGGCTGGGACTTGTACCTAGAGTTATACTTCATACTATCGCTCTTCTTTTCCGCTTCCTCGTACGCTTCTAGTTCAGTAGTTTGATATTTATTTCTTTTACATATCCTATTAGACTTGTCTTTCAACCCTTCCGAGTCCTCAGATCCATGGGTGATGACATGAAAATCGGATCCTCGTGTGAGAATTGAAGGTCAAGTTTCTGAGGTTGTTACAAGAACGAATATCTCGGGAGGGCGGCCTTCCTTGAGGAGTACGGGTGATGATGGCGAAATCCAAAGGGGCAACCGATCTGCGTATCTCCTCAGTTGAGAAGAATGCAGCCGGCTCCTTTCAATCAGTGCAGGCCGGTAGATGGACTTGAACTTGAATGCTTGCCGGAGCCGATGCACCCAACAAAGCTTAAGGCGACGTTTCAAAACACTCGCCAGAAATAGAAAATCGGCGAAAGCTGATTCCTGCCCACAGTCGCGTCATGGATGAGATCTCGCGCCATTTCACAAGCGGGGGTGACGAGGGGCCTTATGCCCGTGCCCCCCCTGGGAAGGTTAAAAAAAAAAAAATACAGTAGCCTTTCTGTCTCTCTCTTCGCCATGCCCCAAATCTGCAAAAACAGAAAAAAAAAATTGCTATTCGATAGAGCGGAAAGAGAGGGAAACTTCTCTCTGTCTCTCTCTTGCACTCAAAGTCTGCCACGCACGGAAACCAACGATGCCGGAAATCCTTTGGAAGTGCTATTATTTTTCAGTGATTTTGTTGGCCAAAATCATCCCAAACTTTTGTTCCAAACGCGGCTTGAGCAAAGGATCTTGGAGACGCGATGGCAGCAGGAAAGAGGGAGGGGGTGACCCCTCCCCAGGATCGTCCATCGAAACTTTAGTCTTGCCCTTATTCTCTATTTCAATATCAAATGAGTCCATAAAACTAGTAAGCTTGTTATCCAATCTATGGAGAATCTAGAGAGAGATTGAATTATTATGCTCATGGATATCAAAAACTAAAAGAAATCAGCATAATGTAATAAGAACTAAATACATGCACACAACAAACACGATAGAGTTATTATAATCGATGCTAAATGTTTCACACTTAAATACAATTCTCGAAGATGGTTAGTGAGCAAGGAGTAGTTTTACAATCCTCTCTTTTTTAGTTGTTTCATCGAGGGATATGGAACTAGTCAGCCGAAAAAAGTGGGTTTTTAAACTTCCAGATCAAACATTCAGTTACAAGAGTTATTTCCAAATGTTTATATTTGTAGAATGCTTAATAGTTACCATATCCATGCCATTCATCTCATGTAAGAGCTCCAAAAAAATCTTGGATAAAAAAAATAGCGAAACTTTTACCGTACCTTCCACTTGAACAACTTTCGCCGTAAAAGACATCTCATCTTTTTTGTAGTTCGATGCAGATTGAATGTCTAAAATACTTCAAGCTGACATTGTAACGCCCGAAAAATTTACTTGCTATAAAAATATAATTAATATGGTTATTATACATTAGTATGGTCATTAAATTGAAATAATTAGAATGTGAGTTTAATTAATGGTAACATACGTTACCTCAGTGTCGTACACAGAGGTGCGCACTCCCACAGGACGACATCGGAAAACGACAATGAAATAAAAATCCGAGAACACCATATTTTTCAGAAAAATGTGGAGATCTCATAAATATAAATGTCTGAATTTTTCGGCGTACGGACTTCAGGATAAGCTGACGCGACTATTTTTCGGGTGATTTTTCACCCAGTGTAAAATAAAATCAAAAATTAAACTAAAATAATCATAATTTTTAAAAATATCACATTAGCTTATGGTTGAAATTTCAATACAAATAGACACCGTTTGGATTGGTTTATATAAGGATCAAATGACCTGTTGATTTAAGGGCGAATTACGGAAGGAATTTTTGTGGATTATTTGCTATGCCCACGTGTGAGGCATTAGAGAGGCCAGCACACCTAAGTGAGAAGTTAACACATTTGTTACTAACGTGTAAGCATGGGAAGACTCACATGGGCTACGTGTTGTAAAAACCAAATGATTTTTACCATGACACCTCAAAGGCCGATGTGCCATTTGCATGAGGAACCTGCTGGGTTTATAAAAACCCTCCCACAGCCATCGCACACACCTTTCCACTCCTGCTTGTGTGTGTGTGTGTGTGTTATTTCTGAAGCTACTTCTTTCTTTTGCTGCTGTGGTGCGGCTATCATTGCCGGGAGAAGCTGCAACTGCTGCCATGCTGTAGTGCTGCACTACCCCTGCAAGTTCCTTTCTGTTGCAACCAACCTCCTCGTTGAGGAGAAGAATAACTTGTTCTCCCTCATGTAGGATTCATTCCCTCCTTTCTCACTCATGTCTTTTATATATGCTAAAGAGGCTTCTGCTAAGTGTTTAAAGTTTAAGTTCACCGTTTCCTCCCGGTTGTTGTAAGTTTTATGTTGGAAGAAGAAGAGTCTTTTCTATTCCTTCTTCTCCCATCCTTAGCATTATACTGCTATAGAATCTTGTTTTGGAGCCATAAAGATCTTTAGAATAGTGTGCTCCTTCCTATTTAAGTGTTTATTCTCTTAGACTTTGGATTTGACTCCTTAAATGCTCTTAAATTGGGTAGGATCCATCTCCTATTTTCTTTTTCTTCCATCCTTAGTTCTGGAGTCTTATTTTGAAGTCACAAACATCTTTAGTGCAGTGAGTTTGTTCCCTATTAAAGGTGTATATCTTCCAATTTCAGATTTGAGTTCTTAGTACTCCTGGAATTGAGTGTCCATATTGTAGGATTTTCTCTATTCTCTTTCCTTCTTTATTAGAATCTCAAGTATGAGTGTATACTATATCCACATCTTGATTTGTGTTCTGAAAAGATCAATAGGTTTGCTCTTCTTTCCATTGTGTCATACTTTAACTAATGCTCATGTTTTGGGCAAAATATACTTGTGAAGAAATTCTTATTATGCAAGGAAAAATCTCTTTGAAGGGTTGTATTACTTTAATCTTTATTTCATAAGTATTTCATATCATCCATGTTGTAGAAATCTTCTCTTTCTCTTCTTCCTTTGTTCTGACTAGTTGCTGGAAACAGCACTAGTGTCGACACCACCCCATACTGTGTCGACACCACTGCTGGACTGTTCTGACTGTTTGCTGGAATCCAGAACTAGTGTCGACACCACCCCTAGACTGTGTCGACACCACTCTTGGACTGTTCTGACTGTTTGCTGGAAACCAGAACTAGTGTCGACACCACCCCTGGACTGTGTCGACACCACAGCTTCCTTTGTTCTGACTATTTGCTGGAAAACAGCACTAGTGTTGACAACACCCCTGGACTGTGTCGACACACCCCTGGACTGTGTCAACACCACAGTGAACTGTGTTGACACCACAGTGACTTGTGTTGACATAGCAGTAACTTGTCTATCCAGTAGTGTCAACTTGTCTTCAGTACAACATGTACCAATGTGAGGGATCATTCTTTTATCCATGGATTATTCCTAATTATCCCAAGTTTGTTTGTTCCTACATGGCTACAACCTTTTGGAATCATTGGTATTAATCTTTAAACCTTTGTTTCATGTAAAATCCTGAGTACTTGTGTACCCCAATTGAACCATTACAAGAGTGAGTGTGTTATGATGACAAAGTTGTGGGTCATTAGACTCAATGAGAAATTATGCATGTGCAAATAGGGTTGGTTCAGTCCTGGGAGGAGCACCCAAATTCGTTAGTGGCCGCGCGGGAACGATAAGGACAAGTGGATGTTGGCATACATCATTTCGTGCTTGATTAGTCATCATGTCATACATGTGTGTGTGAATATGTATCTGAACCAGAACTTAAGTGTTATCTTGAATGTGTGATTATGCTTCTACATTTCCATTGTTCTACATGTGTTAATCAGTGGACACATTCGTCCCTCCATTTAATACCAAGTTACAATGTTCAGATTCAGTTGTCCTGTGATTATATACTTGAGTCCTTTTTGTTTAAGGAATTGAATTCTACTGGGCTAGTTAGCTCATTCTTCCTACCTTTTCAGGTGATCAAGATGGGAATGAAGTCTAAGGGGGATATGTGTGCTGAGTGGACTACCCGTCGTCTGCGAGTATTACTTTTTATTTCTCTTATAGTTGGTTGGAATGTAATAATGTTACAGTTTACTTCTATCTGCTCCTCATTTAGACTATAGTGAGGAGTATCATGTAAAAAGCTTCCGCTAAGAGAGTTGTGTATAAATAAGCTTTTGTCTTAATTCTCGTGCTCAATATCTGTCATTTTCAGTAAATAGACTTTTACTAAGACGTGACAGATAAATTGGTATCAGCCTTAGTACGATAAACCTAGGGGTAGAAACATGGGATTAGTTAACATGATTTTATAATTATATACATGCTTAACAGCACATTTGTTTCAGTATGGATATGAATGCCAGGAAAGGATGGTGGCAGCACTGGAAATGCTACGCCAAGATAGAATTATATGCACAAGCACAGCAGGAAGCCCACACCCAAATTAAGGAGGAAGTGCTCAACCTGACCGCAGTTGCATTCCATGCCGGCAATCCTCGTGTTTCCTTGGATGTTATGACTCAAGTCATGTGTAGGCTAGACAACTTAAGGTTGGGGCAAGACATGTTGCTCCACCAGTTTGAAGGGTATTGGAAGCTCTAACCGATGCGGCCAGGGAATTACACACCACGGAGCCAGAGGAGTACAGCAGCCACCACCTGCAGATCTGTTATAGATCTACCCGGACTTAGAAAGGACTTAGATAACTTGTCCTTATTTTTTTAAACTCTCCTTTTGTGTAAATATTAGTTACAAATGTAACTCCCATGTGTAGGGGAAGTGAGAGGTTAATGAAGTATGTTTTGTAATATGGAAAAGTTGAAGGAGGAGATGGCAGTGACCTAGATGACTGGTTTATGATAGTATGTTTCATGTAATTATTTGACTAGTGAATAGAAATGGTGTGTTATATAGATTTGAAATGTGTATGTGATGAATGCAAGTTGGGTGGATTATGAAATTAATGTATGTCCTATTGAATGTTTCAGATAATTTCATAATTTTGTCATGGACGGAGGTGACGCTAATTGGAGGAAAATGGAAAGTTCGATGCATGACTTGACCCGAGTGATGAGGACTGTAGCTAAGAATAACAACCATAATGGGACAAGTCTATTCAGGGATTTCCGAAGTTTAGATCCTCCAAGATTTGCAGGAAGTACAGACCCGGATGAAGCCGAAAATTGGTTAAAGGACATTGAAAGGATATTCGGAGTGATTAATGCACCGAGGAAGAGAAGATCCGGTTGGTGACTTTTCAGTTGGAACGAGATGCTAGAGCATGGTGGGACACCGTGACATCCACATTGGAAGATCCAACTCAAATTAGTTGGGATGAATTTGTGGAATTGTTTAATGACCAGTACTTTTCCGAGGTTGTCCAGGAAAAGAAGGCAAATGAATTTGCTAATCTAAAACAATTAAGGATGTCAGTATCTGAATATGAGGCCCGTTCGCTCGATTGTCTAAGTATGCTCCACATCTCATAGCTACGGATAAGTTAAAAGCCAAGAGGTTCATGAATGGACTACGTCCTATCTATATTATGCAGTTAACCTCACATCTGATTACTACGTATTCGGATATGGTCAAAAGAGCATGGCTTTGGAAGCTACAATGATATGGTAGAAAAAATTAAAGGAAGGTCGAGAGAAGGATCTTCGGATCGAAAAGAAAGTTTGAGTCAGGAAATACCCCGAAGTTCAGCAATCTGGAAAGAAGACAGAGAAGACTCCAAGTAGAAGCAAGGAAGTGTGCAAGCATTGTCACGTTAGTGGACACAAGGTGGAAATTGTTGGCGTAGATTGGGAGCATGTCTCAGGTGTGGAAGTACTCAGCATCGAATTTCAGATTGTCCGATGATCAAGAATACGCCAGCCAAACCAAATTCCCAAGCAAAGCAACCAAAGCAAGGGAGAATACAAGCTATTCAAGAGGTAGAGCCTGAATCCCCACAAGAAGGCGGACTGATTGAAGGTACACTGATAATAAACTCAAAACCTGCACAAGTATTGTTTGATTCAGGAGCTACACACTCCTTTATTAGTTATGATTTTGCTAAAACTTTGGAAATACAATGAGTCCCATTGTCTACACAATTGGAAGTGGCAACTCCTTTGAGTGAGGGTAAAAAGCTTAAGGAGTATTACCCTGTTAGTCAGATCCTAATTAATGGACATAACTTATCTGGTGATTTGATATGTTTGGAAATGTGGGATTATGATGTGATCCTTAGGATGGATTGGTTATCTAAGTATCATGCCAATTTAGATTGCCAATTAAGGCAGATTACTTTCCCAGGAAAGGAAATTTGTTCTATAACTTTTGATAAACCCCACACCAGAAGAATACTAAAATTTCAGCAGTTAGGGCTTGTAAGCTAGTACGGAAAGTTGTCAAGGGTACTTGGCTTCTGTAACGATATTAAATCAAGATATCACCGATTGGGAGATATTCCAGTGGTAAGAGAATTCTTGATGTTTTTCCTGAAGAGTTACCTGGTATACCACCTAATAGAGAAGTAAATTTTCGATTGAATTGGTACCGGGAGCTACACCAATCTCAAGAACACCATATAGGATGTCAATAGAAGAGTTGAAAGAGCTGAAAAGACAATTGCTAGAATTGATCGAAAAAGGATTTATTAGACCTAGTACCTCACCCTGGGGTGCTCCAGTATTATTTATGAAGAAAAAGGATGGTCTATGCGATTATGTATAGATTATCGACAGTTAAACCAATTGACTATAAAGAACAAATACCCACTTCCAAGAATTGATGACCTATTTGATCAATTGTCTAGAGCTCAGTGTTTCTCCAAAATTGATTTAAGATCTGGTTATCATCAACTCAAGATTCAAGAGCAAGATATCCACAAAAACAGCTTTCCGAACAAGATACGGGCACTACAAATTTGTAGTGATGCCCTTTGGATTAACTAAGCACCTGCTGCATTTATGCGACTGATGAATGACGTGTTTCGAACTTATTTGGATCAATTTGTGGTTGTGTTTATTGATGATATACTGATTTACTCCAAGAACATAGAAGAACATGAGACACATTTACGGATTACTTTGCAACTATTACGAGATCACAAGCTATATGCAAAATTTAGTAAATGTGAATTTTGGATGAAGCAAGTGATATTTTTGAGACACATTATTTCAAAAGAAGGATTGTCTGTGGACTCTTCGAAAATTGAGATCATACAAAAATGGGAGCAACCAAAGAACCTCACTGAGGTTAGAAGTTTTCTGGGTATGGCTAGTTATTACCGGCGATTTGTCCAGAATTTCTCTAGAATTGCCTCGCCTCTCACACAATTGACTAGAAAAGGAACTGCATTTATATGGAGTGAGAGTTGCGAGCAAGCATTTCAGTTATTAAAGGAATGTCTATCATCGGCACTAATTCTAGCTTTGCCGGTAGAGGGTAAATTATTTGAGGTTTATACCGACGCTTCAAGTATGGACTAGGATGTGTATTGATGCAAGATAGAAGAGTCATTGCCTATGCATCAAGACAATTGAAGACCATAGAAAAATTATCCAGTACATATTTGGAATTAGCCGCAGTAATTTTTGCACTCAAGCTATGGAGGCACTATCTATATGACAATCATTTATAGTGTACTCTGATCATAAGAGTCTTAAGTATTTGTTTTCACGGAAAGAATTGAATATGAGAAAAGAAGGTGGATGGAGTATATTAAAGATTATATTTTCAAATTGAATACCATCCAAGGGAAAGAAATACTGTGGCAGATGCACTTAGCAGAAATCCTATAGCAAAGTGTTTCAATTACAAGTAAAGGAATGGAATTGTTAGAGGAATTTTCCACATTAAGCTTGCAGGTTGAATCAAAAGAAGGAAAATTATAATTGATACTTGACAGTTCAATTAGATTTGATAAAACAAATTGGAGAACATCAGGGTAATGATCCTATATTGACAGAGATCCGAGAAAAGTTAACTTTCAAACCCGACTTTAATGAGGATATTCATGGGAATCTTCGATTCCGAGATAGGATATGTGTACCGGATAATTCTGAAATCAAGAAGCAAATTTTAGAAGAGGCTCATCGGTCACGTTACACCATTCATCCTGGAGCTGTCAAGATGTATCAAGATTTAAAGAAGCATTTCTGGTGGTGCAATATAAGAAAGACATTATGGACTTCATAGCAAGATGCCTTACATGTCAGAAAGTTAAAGCTGAGCATCAGAACCGGCAGGAAAGTTAAAACCACTTGAAGTACCAGAGTGGAAATGGATAGTATCGGTATGGATTTTATTGTGGGATTACCTAGGACACGAAGTGGATTTGATGCCATATGGGTAATCATTGATCGACTTACTAAGCCAGCTCATTTCTTACCAATCAAGACAAGATGGTCTGTGGGTGTCTTAGCAGCATTGTATATGAAAGAAATGTCCGATTACAGAATTCCGAAAATATAGTGTCAGATAGGGATGCAAGATTCACCTCACATTTTTGAAAGAACTACAAGATGCATTGGGGACTAAATTAAAGTTTAGCACATTTTCATCCTCATACTGACGGACAAACAGAACGGGTAAACCAAGTTATTGAAGATATGTGTCGTGCTTGTATATTGGAATTTGGAAATGACTGGAACACTCATTTAGCAATCATGGAATTTGCCTATAATAATAGTTATCAGTCTACCATTCAAATGGCACCATTTGAAGCCTTATACGGTCATCAATGTAGATCACCACTATGTTGGGTAGAACTAAAAGAATCGCATATTCTTGGACTCGAATGATCCAAGAAACTACAGAAATTATCAAATTAGTACAAGAGAATGACAGCTGCCCAAGACCGACAGAAAAGCTATGCTGATCGTCGAAGAAGGGAATTGGAATTTCAACAAGGAGAACATGTATTCCTTAAAGTATCTCCTCGACGCGGAATTAAAGATTTGGAATCAAGGGAAAATTGAGTCCAAATACATTGGACCATTTGAATACTAAGAAGAGTTGGGGAAATGACGTATCAATTGGCACTACCACCACAACTATCTAATGTACATGATATTTTTCATGTGTCAATGTTGAGAAAGTACGTATATGACCAGACACATTATTGAATACCAAGGTTGGAGGTACAATAAAATTTAGCGTACGAAGAGAGACCAGTATATCCTTGATCGAAAAATCAAGCACTTCGGAACAAGAAAGTTCCCTTACTAAAGATTCAGTGGAATAAGCGAGGACAAGAAGAGGCAACGTGGGAACTAGAAGACGCCATCAAGATCAAATATCGGAATTGTTCACAGGTAACCATACTTGGGTGTTATTAAATTTGGAGGACCAAATTTCTTTTAGTGGGGGAGAGTTGTAACGCCCCGAAAATTTTACTTGCTAGGAAAATATAATTATATGGTTATTATATATTAGTATGGTCATTAAATTGAAATAATTAGAATGTGAGTTTAATTAATGGTAACATACGTTACCCCAGTGTCGTACACAGAGGTGCGCGCTCCCACAGGGCGACACCGGAAAACGGCAATGAAATAAAAATCCGAGATACCATAATTTCCAGAAAAATGTGGAGATCTCAAAAATATAAATGTCTGAATTTTTCGACGTACGGACTTCAAGGATAATCTGACGCGACTATTTTTCGGGTGATTTTTCACCCAGTGTAAAATAAAATCAAAAATTAAACTAAAATCATCATAATTTGTAAAACTATCACATTAGCTTATGGTTGAAATTTCAATACAAATAGACACTGTTTGGATTGGTTTATATAAGGATCAAATGACCTGTTGATTTAATGGTGAATTACGGAAGGGATTTTTGTGGATTATTTGCTATGCCCACGTGTGAGGTATTAGAGAGGCCAGCACACCTAAGTGAGAAGTTAACACGTTTGTTACTAACGTGTAAGCATGGGAAGACTCACATGGGCTACGTGTTGTGGCAAAAACCAAATGGTTTTTACCATGACACTTCAAAGGCCGATGTGCCATTTGCATGAGGAACCTGCTGGGTTTATAAAAACCCTCCCACAGCCATCGCACACACCTTTCCACTCCTGCTTGTATGGTGTGTGTGTGTTATTGCTGAAGCTACTTCTTTCTTTTGCTGCTGTGGTGCGGCTATCATTGCGGGAGAAGCTGCAACTGCTGCCCTGCTGTAGTGCTGCACTACCTCTGCACCAGCTGCACTTGTTCCTTTCTGTTGCAACCAACCTCCACGTTGAGGAGAAGAAGAACTTGTTCTCCCTCATGTAGGATTCATTCCCTCCTTTCTCACTCCTGTCTTTTATACATGCTAAAGAGGCTTCTGCTAAGTGTTTAAGTTCACCGGTTCCTCCCCGGTTGTTGTAAGTTTTATGTTGGGAAGAAGAAGAGTCTTGTTCTATTCCTTCTTCTTCCATCCTTAGCATTATACCTGCTATAGAATCTTGTTTTGGAGCCATAAAGATCTTTAGAATAGTGTGCTCCTTCCTGTTTAAGTGTTTATTCTCTCAGACTTTGGATTTGACTCGTTAAATGCTCTTGAAATTGGGTAGGATCCATCTCCTATTTTCTTTTTCTTCCATCCTTAGTTCTGGAGTCTTATTTTGAAGTCACAAACATCTTTAGTGCAGTGAGTTTGTTCCCTGTTTAAAGGTGTATATCTTCCAATTTCAGATTTGAGTTCTTAAGTACTCCTGGAATTGAGTGTTCATCTTGTAGGATTTTCTCTATTCTCTTTCATTCTTTATTAGAATTTCCAAGTATGAGTGTATACTATATCCACATCTTGATTTGTGTTCTGAAAAGATCAATAGGTTTGCTCTTCTTTCCATTGTATTCATACTTTAACTAATGCTCATGTTTTGGACAAAATATACTTGTGAAGAATTCTTGTTAGATGCAAGGAAAAATCTCTTAGAAGGATTGTATATACTTTAATCTTTATTTCATAAGTATTTCATACCATCCATGTTGTAGAATCTTCTCTTCTTCTCTTCTTCCTTTGTTCTGACTGTTGCTGGAAACAGCACTAGTGTCGACACCACCCCTGGACTGTGTCGACACCACTCCTGGTTGTTCTGACTGTTTGCTGGAAACCAGAACTAGTGTCGACACCACCCCTGGACTATGTCGACACCACTCCTGGACTGTTCTGACTGTTTGCTGGAAACCAGAACTAGTGTCGACATCACCCCTAGACTGTGTCGACACCACAACTTCCTTTGTTCTGACTGTTTGCTGGAAAACAACACTAGTATCGACACCACCCCTGGACTGTGTCAACACCACAGTGAACTGTGTTGACACCACAATAACTTGTTGACAAGCAGTGGAGGGATCATTCTTTTAGCCATGGATTATTCCTAAATATCCCAAGTTTGCTTGTTCCTACATGGCTACAACCTTTTGGAATCATTGGTATTAATCTTTAAACCTTTGTTTCATGTAAAATCTTGAGTACTTGTGTACCCCAATTGAACCATTACAAGAGTGAGTGTGTTATGATGACAAAGTTGTGGGTCTTTAGACTCAATGAGAAATTATGCCTGTGCAAAGGGCTGGTTCAGTCCTGGGAGGAGCACCCAAATTCGTTAGTGGCCGCGTGGGAACGATAAAACAAGTGGATGTTGGCATACATCATTTCGTGCTTGATTAGTCATCATGTCATACATGTGTGTGTGAATATGTATCTGAACCAGAACTTAAGCGTTATCTTGAATGTGTGATTATGCTTCTACATTTCCATTGTTCTACATGTGTTAATCAGTGGACACATTCGTCCCTCATTTATGCTCAATGTTAGCAATGTTCATATTCTTGTCCTGTGATTATATACTTGAGTCCTTTTTGTTTAAAGGAATTGAATTCTACTGGGCTAGTTAGCTCATTCTTCCTACCTTTTCCAGGTGATCAAGATGGGAATGAAGTCTAAGGGGGATATGTGTGCTGAGTGGACTACCCACCGTCCTGCGAGTAGTTACTTTTTATTTCTCTTATAGTTGGTTGGAATGTATAATGTTACAGTTTACTTCTATCTGCTCCTCATTTAGACTATAGTGAGGAGTATCATGTAAAAAGCTTCCGCTAAGAGAGTTGTGTATAAATAAGCTTTTGTGTTAATTCTCGTGCTTAATATCTGTCATTTTCAATAAATAGATTTTTACTAGGACGTGACAGACATGACCATAGATAAAAGGGTAAAAACTGTGGACAATCTGCAAGAAATTTAAAGACTTAATTGAAAGAGCTTTAAGGGAATATTAATCCTATATCATCTCATACACGTATGAATACCCACAATTTATCCAACTTCTTGCATATATATATGGACGACGATGTGTCAAATTTCGGTGTATCCCCAAGATTTATCATCTGCGTTTGAGATTTTGTAACGACCCAAGAATCTGATACCCAGAACCCTCCAAGCATCCAACTCTTGAACCATTACCACGGATTCGAAGACTCGAAAGGGTTAAGAAATATGTCTAATGAGATATACAACAAGTTGTAATACCTAAACAATTAAAAAAAATACAACAGCGGAATAGAAAATATACACAATGTCCCATATAATAATTCAAGCACTGGCTTCCAGGAACTCAAACCTGGAAGAAAGTAGGGAGAATGAGCTTCGCGAGTGAAGCCCAGTAGGGAACCTAACCCCTCATCAGTTTGAACAATGGAAACAAGAACAGTGCAACTAACTATGGATGAGAAATAGTATAACCAAAGCAACAAACTGACTACACTAAGCAGGAAGTGGTGGTAATTCAAGTAAATAGGACTACTAATTGAGTAGGTAATATAATAAAATAATAACACAATTAAGCAGGTACTAGAGTAAATAAACAGAAAGGTACACTGATCCACAATTATCTAAGCACGCCACTAAACTACACAAACAGACGGTAAAGGCCTCGTTTAGACAACACACACTAGCCACAACCCCAGCCTCTACTAGTCAGTGGTTAGGTGCGCCCACCGACGTCTTACCGTTCGACCATGAGTACATGTCTCCCCTCCCGTCAGAGTGAGACGCGTGGACAAAACGCAACTACAAGCCTTAGTCTGGCCAGACTACGGTCTCACACCTATCCTCCCGACATGGCTCCGGAACCGTGTAAGGCGAGGCAGTGAGAACGGACTAACTGACTCGCACCGCGTCACTCCAAACTCCGCGGGACTCAGACCAACTAAGAGAGCTCTGCAAATGACTCGACGTCGCTGTCTAACATCGTTTTCCTCTTCGTCTATAGAAACGCTCAATGGACGCACTCGTGGCTCGGAGACCACTCTCAACGGACCCACGAGGACGGGGGTCCCGGGGAATGGTAACAACCCAAAAGTGCACCGTGGGCTGGTACAAGCCCTTAAATGTCGCTACACCGGGTGAAGACTAGTAAGGTGTAGTGCTAGGAAGTCAGCATCGACGACATGAGTACGGAATGGAAACTCGGTGCGGAAATGGATTTGCTAAAGTACCTGATTGATGCTCAAACTCGAAAGGCCTATATTACCACCCCCGAACAGTTGGTCGGCCCTCAGAACTCACCTCACGGGTGCTGGAAACCCCAGCGTGACTATCTGAGTCAACTGGTCAAACGGTCATGTCGGCCCAGTCGGAGCCGACCTGGGTGGATCCAAAAATCGAGAAACCTGACATGGTGGTTCTCAACCCCGCTCTGGCCCACTGGCGCAGCAAAAATGACCCCAACGCCAAAAATGGCACGAAAAATAGACTCTGGAAGGCCAAAAAGCTCTGCCTGGTGCATTACGCCGCACCTTGGGCTGCCCAGGAGTTGGCGCACTGCGCCGAGCAGGGCACAGCTAGCGTTATGCGCTAGTCGGGCAGCGGGCTACGCAGTAGCAGCCAACCCAACCCTCTGTTCCAGAGATAGGGGAGAGGGGGAAGGGGAGGGCAGGGCAGGGTTGCCGGCGGCCGATCTCCAGCCGCCGCCGACGCGGCCCACCGGTGGTGAGGGAGGGGTGCTGGCCACCGCTGGCCCCTCCCCAGCCACTGCCGGAAACATGAGAGAGAGAGAGAGAGAGAGAGAGAGAGAGAGAGAGAGAGAGAGAGAGAGAACGTGGTCAAGAGAGAGAGAGAGGGCGGGGGGAGAAGACCAAGCCAACGGGGGAGGGGACTTCGGCCGACGCCGGAGAGGGGGAAGGCACCTACCTCGACGGTAGGACCCACCGGCGACAACAGATCCTCCCCTTTGGAGTAACCAGTCGAGGAAGAGGAAGAAGGGGGGTGGTGGCCATGGCGTGGCAGTGAGGGTGACACAGTCAGCGAGAGAGAGAGAGAGAGAGAGAGAGAGAGAGTCATTGCATGTGCTTGCAACGCGCGTGTAGCATGGCTCACGCTAGTTGGTTGGCGATCAAACAGGTACCAACAGAGTGCGGCGGGGCCGTACCCAAAGCCCTGCGGCATCACGCACCATAATTTTCTATATATATATATATACCCTTGACAATAAACTATAGGTATATATTTACATATTATGGAGGCTATTTCTAGCCTCCTTGGCCTGCGAGCCTGTCATAGCCCGTCACGGCCCATCATGACCCAGTCGGGTGCCTGGGCTCCGATCATCTAGCCACGTGTCCTCGGGTCCAACCAAAGGCAACCGAACATGCTCTGACCACCAGGCGCCCAAGGGCTCCCAAGGGCCGTCCCCGGACACCCTGTGTGACGGAACGCCTCGGCCAAGCCCGTTAAACCGATAACGTACTTGATCCGAGTCCGCCTCCCGCGAACGGGCCGAAGCCTCGCAAGGGATACCAAACCACAGTCCGTGTAAACATAAAGGAACACACCACATTTCATATATATTTCACAGTTTTACATAGCCAAATTTCCACAAAAACTGAAAAGAGGTACAAGAGCCTGGGGCATACCCCGAGGTACAACTAAAGAAAGTGAGCAACTACAAAGCTACACTGCTGGAGAACTACACAGCTGGAACTACTCCGCTGGAGGTACTGACCCTGCACCGCTACGACGCGGCCCTGAACTGGACGTCGGACGAGAAACGTCCTCCTCGCCCTCACCTGTGGGGGTAGGGGTGAGCCTCTCTAGTCACTGGCTCAGTAGGGAACTCCCCCAAAACCGAGCAAACCAACACACAAGTACGAATAGTAAACATCACCAACAATTTATATAACAGCTAAGCAGAAAAGTAAAGCTGTAAAAGTACTCACCGTCTGCCGACTACGAGAAATAATGTAATAATTAAACGGCAAACCAGTACAGGTGTACAAGCTAAGTAGAGACAGCCAACACGAGCCACGTGAACTGGTTCGCGACACCAGAAACTGACTCGGACAACTAACACAGGTCTACCTCTCAGTCTCGCAGCCACGGACGAAAGGTCCAGCTGCCGCTCCACGTAAAAAGGTCAAGCAACTGTGGAGACCAACTAAACACCACCACCTGCAGACCACACGGTCACAGGCCCATGCCTGGCACCTCTAGAGACCCTGGCCTGGGCTCGCTAGAGTGAGGCACTGGAAAAGGACTAGCTGGGGTCCAGTACGTCTACTGGTGTCCGTACCCCCAACTACGCGCGCGCTACAAGTGACTAAAAACAAACACAAGTGTCACTGTCCCACTGTCGTCTTTCCCTCAGCCGGACGTACAACTCAAACACAAGAGTGAGGGTGTCCAGGTCAGACGACACAGACCTCGACGGTACAACACAAGTACCGGGACAAAGCCCCGAGCTAACAGCCTGGCTCACAAAGAACCTGGGGCACCCAACTGGAGAGGTAACCACGGTAGGCGTCGTACTACTCGCCACGTACACAAAACCACGTGCACGTCACACACAAACCACGTGAAATCTCACGTAAACCACAAGTAACCACAGTCCACCACACGTGAACCCAACTGACTCGCGTAAACAACGCGCAGTCATAGAAGTAAGCAACTAACTGCATACCTTGTATGCTAAACACGAAAACCAAGTGCACTCAGTGCACCTCATGTGTCAACACACATGCATTATCGATAAATACTACAATCAGTCGTTTCTGCTCATAACCAGTAGGCGGCAACATCGACTGCCGCTTACACTAAGTCAACGGCAAGGGACCTGGCCGTTAACATCCTGGCTGAGGAGCTTGGCGACAAACGATGTTGACGCCAAGTTCTCCGGCCATAAACCCTGCAGAAACCCTAATCCGCTCTGCGGCTTTCTAACCGTTCTAACTACAGAAAAACATACAAATGCAGTTCCTTCAGCATGCCAGAACCCAATACAACCCATTACAACATGCTTCGTACATTAAACTACTCAAACCACCCATTATCCCCGTATGGTGCAACTTTATCCAACATGCATTATCATGCTGGTTCAGGTGGTTATGATGTGTTTTAATGTTTCTACGGAGCTAAACGGGTTCGTCCCCTACCTCAGAACACGCTAGAACTTCCCGCAATCTCCCGGTTCACGCCGAGCCCTCCGCGAGCTCCCACGGGAATTGCACCACGCCGCGACGTTTCCTCGCGCAATTCGGCAACGCCACGCGTTCTACGATCGTCCAACCACTCCTCGGACCTGTTAGAAGCTTCAGAGACTTCGGGACGCGAAACTGGGGCAAGAGGGAAAGAGAGTGAGCTGAGAGAACTGCTCTCTCGGGTGAGCCTATAACCTGCAGAATTCTCAGGTTGGCGTCAACCCCTATGCCGCCAACAGCAACCGCCACCCTTAGCGTCCACATCTACTGCCGCCAAGTTCAAGCAGTAAACGTCCACTAACCTGGACGCCAACCAGTCAACGGCCACCCCTGGCCGCCAACTCCAACTGAACAGCAGCAGGTCCTGTTTCATTTCAGGACCACCCTGCTCTTCACCTGCTCAAGCCACACATTCACATCACACATTCCACACAACTAGCTCACATTGGCCTCACAACGGCCTACACACCAACACACACATGATCCGCATGGATCCGAAAGGCACGCGACGTTACATTACTATCATCTAAAAAGAAATTTCGACCTCGAAATTCATAACACAATTCAAAGTTAAACAACTCATACATACACACTTTTACAAGTACTATCATCTAAAAAGAAAATACAAGCTTACTCAAACAGATAGGGATACCCTTTAGCCATTTCCGCGGCCAACTCCCAGGTATCCTCACCACCTAATCTATTTTCCCATCTCACTTTAACTAGCTCAATTTCTTTATTCCTCAGCTTCTTCATCTTTCGATCTGTGATCTGCACCGGATACTCTGGCATAGTCATGTCCGCCTCAGGTCACCACCTTGATATCTAATTATTTGAGCTGGATCTTCAATACACTTTCTCACATGGAGACATGGAAAATATCATGCACATCTGCAAAATCAGCTGGCAAATCCAGCCTATAAGCTGCTTCCCCAATTCTTTCAATCACCTGGAAAGGTCCCACATACCTTGACTCAACTTCCAGACTTGCCAAATCTCATAATACCTTTACTCGGGAAACTCTCAGAAAAACAAAATCCCCACCTCAAACTGAAGTGGTCTCCTCCTCACATCTGCATAACTTTTCTGCCTACTTTGAGCTGCCTGCAATTTTTCTTTAATAAGCTTTACCACTTCCGTGGTTTGCTGAATCAATTCAGGACCCACCAATTGCCTTTCTCCCACTTCATGCCAGTTCAATGGGGTTCTACATGGCCTTCCATATAAAGCTTCATACGGTGCCATCCCAAGACTGGTATGATAGCTATTATTGTAGGCAAACTCAACCATTCCCAAATGTGCTCCCAACTACCTCCCCAAACTAAACAACAACCCGCAACATATCTTCAATTGTCTGAATAGTCCTCTCTGTCTGACCATCTGTCTGGGGATGATAAGCGGAGCTATACCTCAATTCAGAACCAATTACTTTCTGCAGACTTCTCCAAAAACCAGAAGTAATTGGATCTCTCTCATCTTAATACATCTTCGGAATACCATGCAGTGGAACAATTCTTTCAACATAAATATTTGCCAATCTGTCCAAGTCCACTGTCCACTACTTACTGCCACTAACTAGCTCATACTTAGTCAATCTGTCAACAAACACCCATATTCCATTATGCCCGGAACTTGACCTTGGTAAACCTGCCACAAAGTCCATTGCAATATCGTCTCATTTCCACTGTGGAATAGGCAACGGTTGCAATAGACCTCCAGGCTTCTGATGCTCTGCTTTAATCTGCTGACAGATAGCACACCTTGCTACAAATTCTGCTATTTCTTTCTTCATATGAGGCCACCAAAAATGCCTTCTTAAATCATGGTACATTTTAGTACTACCCGGATGAATAGTGTACCTAGATTTATGAGCCTCTTCCAGAACTCGCTGCTTCACCTCTCTCTCTGCAGGAACAAACAACCTGCCCCTGAGCCTGACCACACAATTATCATCAATAGAAACTCCTTCCATTTTTACAATTTCAGCTAAACCTGCATCTGCTCTCTGAGCTTCAATAATTTGCCAATACAAAGACGGCTCTACAGCTCTAGCAGCTAGAATTGCCCGTCGCTGACTGCTGGGCACATACAAGGAGTTCTCTGCTACCTCTTCATACAACTTCCATTCTTTAATCATCATCAAATTCATATATGCCTTTCTGCTCAAGGCATCCACTACAACATTGGCCTTACCCGGATGGTAAGCCAAACTGAAATCATAATCCTTCAAATATTCAACCCATCTGCGTTGGCGAAGATTCAAATCTTTCTGCGAGAAGATATACTTCAAGCTTTTATGATCTGTAAAAATCTCAAATCTCTCGCCATACAGATAATGCCTCCACATTTTTAAAGCAAACACAACCGCTGCCAATTCTAAATCATGAGTGGGGTAATTTTCTTCTGCTGGCTTCAATTGCCTGGATGCATAGCTATCACTTTACCATGCTGCATAAGCACTGCACCAAGTCCTCTCCTTGAAGCATCAGTATACAACACGAAACCACCACTCCCTGCCGGTAATGTCAATATAGGTGCTGATGAGTCTTTTCTTTAATTCCATGAAACTTCTCTGACATTCACCGGACCACACAAAAGGCACTCCTTTCCTGGTCAATCTAGTCATAGGTGCTGCAATCTTAGAAAAATCTTGAATAAAGCGCCTATAATAACCTGCCAACCCCAGAAAACTTCTAATCTCGGTTATTGTCTTAGGCACTCCCCCTTGACACAGCTTCCACTTTACTCGGGTCCACTGCTATTCCTTTAGCTGAGATAACATGACCCAAAAACTGAATTTCCTTCACCAGAATTCACACTTACTGAATTTAGCAAACAACTGGTTATCTCTTAACAACTGCAAGGTA
Organism: Colocasia esculenta; assembly: GCA_014218235.1. Lineage (NCBI taxonomy): Eukaryota > Viridiplantae > Streptophyta > Magnoliopsida > Alismatales > Araceae > Colocasia > Colocasia esculenta. The sequence continues at coordinate 121,130,553 of CM024763.1, read as the reverse complement.
AACCTCAAATGAGCTGCATGCTCCTCTTCAGATGCTGAATAAATTAGAATATCATCAATAAAGACCACAATAATTGATCTAAATATGGATGAAAAATCTATTCATCAGATCCATAAAACCTGCAGGAGCATTAGTCAACCCAAAGGCATTACCACAAACTCATAGTGACCATATCTGGTTCTGAACGCTGTCTTATCTATCCTCCTCTTTAATTCTCAACTGATGGTACCGGACCTCAAATCAATCTTAGAAAACACCTTTGCTGATTGCAACTGATCGAATAAATCATCTATCCTCGGCAACGGGTACTTATTCTTGATGGTCACATCATTCAATTTTCTATAATCAATACACATCCGAAAACTTCCATCTTTCTTTTTCACAAATAAAACCGGCGCTCCCCACGGGGAATGACTCGGTCTAATAAAACCTTTCTGCAACAACTCTTCTAATTGCTTTTTCAATTCTTTAAGTTTTGCTGGTGCCATCCGATATGGAGCTTTAGAAATCGGCATGGTACCTGGCAGCAACTCAATAGAAAAGTCCACCTCTCTATGTGGAGCTAAACCAGGCAAATCTTCCGAAAAACATCAGCAAATTCCCTAACCACGGGAACTGCTTCTACTGGCTGACTGGCCTCTACCAAACTTACCGAGGCTAAATAAGCCACACACCCATCATTTATCAACTTTCTAGCTTTAATTGCAGAAATTAGAAACTTGGAGGTATAAAAAGGCATACCTTGATATTCAAACACTGCACCATTAGGATGACAAAATCTGATCCTTTTCTTTCTGCAATCTAACATTGCTCCATACATTTCAAGCCAATCCATACCCAGAATGATATCATAATCTGACAATCGCAGGGCATATAACCGACCCGGCATCTGGTTCCCTTCAATCATAACAGGAGCTTCATCTATATAGCTCGAAGTGAGTAAGAACTCACCTGAAGGAACCTCCACCACTAACTCACAAGACTTCTCCTCTAAGGATGAGCTATGCTCCAGAAATTCTTCGGAATAAAAGAATGAGAGGCACCCGAATCAAATAAGACTCTTGCTGAATATTCATAAAGAGGTAAAGTACCTTCTATCATATTTGACGCCTCTGCCTGGGCTCGGGTGATAGCCATAACCCGGCCTCTCCCTCGCTGCTGCGGTGCTCCTCTGCCACGACCTGCCTGTGGCTGCTGGAACTGCTGAGGCTGTTGCTGCTGCACCTCTGCCATACCCATATTCTCTTGCATAGGACAATTGCGGATCAAATGTCCCGGATGATTACAATTATAACATCTATACCCTGGAGGAACCATAGGCTGCCTGGCAGTGCTCTGCTGCGACTCCTCCACCTCAGGCCTACCACGACCTTGCTGGAACTACGGACGACCTCCCCATCCTCTTCCTTTTCTTTTAAGTGCTTGCTTTAATTTCTGGCCCTATTTACCAAAGCCTGATGTAGAAGGTCCTGCTGGTGCCTTGTCCTTGCTTGCACCTACTGTCTGCTGTGGTAGCTGAAAACTACCTGAACCTGACTCACCCCGCCTGGCGAGTACGGATAGACCTCTCCAAGGTAGCTGCCCTCTGCGCTGCCTCTTCCACTGTCTTGCACATAAGAGGTACTATCGCATCCTGCAATTCCACTCTCAATCCTCTGATAAAGTACTCAACCATCATGTTATTATCTAAACCACATGGCGCATAACGCTAAGTGCCATCCTCTGATAAAGTACTCAACCATCATGTTATATCTGAAACCACATATGGCGCATAACGGCTAAGTGCCATAAATCTCATCTGGTACTCTAAGACTGAAGAGTTACCTTGCTGGAGAGTTCAGAATTGCTCTCTTTTTACTTGCTGCACTTGGATCGGAAAGAATGTATCATTGAACACATCAAGAAACTCCGGCAAGTGATAGCTTCTTCGTCCTGCCTGCAAAAGTGGTTTGCATCTTCAATCGCCACCATTCCAAGGCAAAACCTCTCAACTGATAAGCAGCTAATACCACTCTATCTGCTGCCGAACATCATGGTTGCAAAAACTCTTTCTATTTCATGAACCCAGTGCTCAGCTGTATCTGGATTCGGCCCTCCTGAATAAGTAGGCGGCTGCAATCTCAGAAATTTCTCCACCTGCATCACTGGTTCTTCTGCTATCATACTGGTGGTGGTGGTGGCACAGGTGTTACAAAAGGTACCTCCACTCTCGCGGAACTGGAGCAACAGGTATTGCCTCTCCATCCCCAGGTGGCACTGCAACGGTGTGGTACTGGCGCCTGCTGATCCATTCTCGCCGAATATCCGTGAGGCTCTCCCAAATTCTTTCTATCATTCGCTGGGTGCTTTCCTCCGGATCATCTCCTCCACCACCCCAATCTCTCCTATCAGCCATTTCAGAAATTTCTACATACAAAAACACCAGACAAAAATCAAAACCACAAATTATCAAAAACCAGGGTCCCTACCAGCAGTGTATAATGACCGAAAAAGGCTATGTATCTTTCTAATTCCCTTATATTAACACGGACCTTGCTCTGATACCAACTGTGACGGAACGCCTCGGCCAAGCCCGTTAAACCGATAACGTACTTGATCCGAGTCCGCCTCCCGCGAACGGGCCGAAGCCTCGCAAGGGATACCAAACCACAGTGGTGAAACATAAAGGAACACACCACATTTCATATATATTCACAGTTTTACATAGCCAAATTTCCACAAAAACTGAAAAGAGGTACAAGAGCCTGGGGCATACCCCGAGGTACAACTAAAGAAAGTAGAAAACTACAAAGCTACACTGCTAGAGAACTACACAGCTGGAACTACTCCGCTGGAGGTACTGACCCTGCACCGCTACGACGCGGCCCTGAACTGGACGTCGGACGAGAAACGTCCTCCTCGCCCTCACCTGTGGGGGTAGGGGTGAGCCTCTCTAGTCACTGGCTCAGTAGGGAACTCCCCCAAAACGAGCAACCCAACACACAAGTACGAATAGTAAACAGCACCAACAATTTATATAACAGCTAAGCAGATAAGTAAAGCTGTAAAAGTACTCACCGTCTGCCGACTACGAGAAACAACAGTAATAATTAAACGGCAAACCAGTACAGGTGTACAAGCTAAAGTAGAGACAGCCAACACGAGCCACGTGAACTGGTTCGCGACACCAGAAACTGACTCGGACAACTAACACAGGTCTACCTCTCAGTCTCGCAGCCACGGACGAAAGGTCCAGCTGCCGCTCCACGTAAAAAGGTCAAGCAACTGTGGAGACCAACTAAACACCACCACCTGCAGACCACACGGTCACAGGCCCATGCCTGGCACCTCCAGAGACCCTGGCCTGGGCTCGCTAGAGTGAGGCACTGGAAAAGGACTAGCTGGGGTCCAGTACGTCTACTGGTGTCCGTACCCCCAACTACAAGCGCGCTACAAGTGACTAAAAACAACACAAGTGTCACTGTCCCACTGTCGTCTTTCCCTCAGCCGGACGTACAACTCAAACACAAGAGTGAGGGTGTCCAGGTCAGACGACACAGACCTCGACGGTACAACACAAGTACCGGGACAAAGTCCCGAGCTAACAGCCTGGCTCACAAAGAACCTGGGGCACCCAACTGGAGAGGTAACCACGGTAGTCGTACTACTCGCACGTACACAAAACCACGTGCACGTCACACACAAACCACGTGAAATCTCACGTAAACCACAAGTAACCACGGTCCACCACACGTGAACCCAACTGACTCGCGTAAACAACACGCAGTCACAGAAGTAAGCAACTAACTGCATACCTTGTATGCTAAACACGAAAACCAAGTGCACTCAGTGCACCTCATGTGTCAACACACATGCATTATCGATAAATAACAATCAGTCGTTTCTGCTCATAACCAGTAGGCGGCAACATCGACTGCCGCTTACACTAAGTCAACAGCAAGGGACCTGGCCGTAACATCCTGGCTGAGGAGCTTGGCGACAAACGATGTTGACGCCAAGTTCTCCGGCCATAAACCCTGCAGAAACCCTAATCCGGCTCTGCGGCTTTCTAACCGTTCTAACTACAGAAAAATATACAAATGCAGTTCCTTCAGCATGCCAGAACCCAATACAACCCATTACAACATGCTTCGTACATTAAACTACTCAAACCACCCATTATCCCCGTATGGTGCAACTTTATCCAAACATGCATTATCATGCTGGTTAAGGTGGTTATGATGTGTTTTAATGTTTCTACGGAGCTAAACGGGTTCGTCCCCTACCTCAGAACACGCTAGAACTTCCCGCAATCTCCCGGTTCACGCCGAGCCCTCCGCAAGCTCCCACGGGAATTGCACCACGCCGCGACGTTTCCTCGCGCAATTCGGCAACGCCACGCGTTCTACGATCGTCCAACCACTCCTCGGAACCTGTTAGAAGCTTCGGAGACTTCGGGACGCAAAGCTGGGGCAAGAGGGAAAGAGAGTGAGCTGAGAGAACTGCTCTCAGGTGAGCCTATAACCTGCAGAATTCTCAGGTTGGCGTCAACCCCTATGCCGCCAATAGCAACCGCCACCCTTAGCGTCCACATCTACTGCCGCCAAGTTCAAGCAGTAAACGTCCACTAACCTGGACGCCAACCAGTCAACGGCCACCCCTGGCCACCAACTCCAACTGAACATCAGCAGGTCCTATTTCATTTCAGGACCAACCCTGCTCTTCACCTGCTCAAGCCACACATTCACATCACACATTCCACACAACTAGCTCACATTGGCCTCACAACGGCCTACACAACCAACACACACATGATCCGCATGGATCCGAAAGGTACGCGACGTTACACCCTGCAACCTGTTCAAGCAGGGCATGATCTATCACCGAACGCCCCGCGTTGCTTCCGAGCACCGAGCACCGAATAGCCTGCCCGGTAACCGAACAGGCCCCTGCTCGGTGCCTCTTGGCCAGAGGACCCAGAGCAGCCCTTCGCCTCTTGAAGGCAGTTACAATGGCGACGCGGCACGCGCCCCATGGTTAAAAGGCATTAACCACGAAGGAGCCCAACATGTGCCTCAAACGGACGACTCCCTTCCTAGGGACTCCAACCGACACGTCCCTTCGAACTTCATTGACGGAGATTACATCCGGACCCTTCATTTCCCTCGCCTATAAAAGGCGCAGGTAACCCCCATGCAAAGGTACAAAAAACAAACCCATACACACTCGCCCACACGCGATCACACACCAGAGAACCTTCCATCCCTACCTCCCTTTCTGGCCATTTCTGACTTGCGCATCGGAGGGTTCCCCCCGGTTCTTCAACTGGCCCCCCCTGACCTTTTCTGGGTTTTGCAGGTCATCGTCCGCCACCGGCAACCGTCCCTTCCTTCTGCCCTTGGTGGAGGCCCGTTCGGCCAGGCCCGAACAGGATAACACATCCACATTTTTGACACCGTTTGTGGGAACGACAACTGCCATGGCTCACGGACGATCTTCTCACCAGAACCCCGGCAGCAGGGCGACGCGGTCTTGTCAGTCACACGTAGACTTGCGCGATCAAGCTCCTCCTTCCGACGACAATGCTCCCCTCTCCAGAGCGACTGACAATGGTCCTGTTGCCGGCCCCCAGCAATAGCCCAAGAGGTGGCAGAGCTTCGGGGCCAGGTGCAACAGCTTGTAGGGGTTTGTCAGGGCCTCCAAGCTCAACTGGCTAGACAGCCAGCCCTGCAAATTCCCCCACCGTTGGAGCAACAGGCGGAGTCGTCCTGACGACGACACCCTGTCCCGTCGGCTCGGCAGGAGTGGCGCGAGGAATCATCTCGGCGCTCACGAAGAGCTCCGTTAGGCCGCCAAATGCCAGAACGACAGGAAGACTCTCCTCGCTGGTCCGCAGTGGCTCCGCCTCCTCCACACTCCTTCATCGAAGCCAACTCCCATGGGTCCAAGCGCGAAGGCTCTGTGCACTCCGACCAGAAGTCGGCTAGATGCCTCCACCGTGTCGTCGACCTCGAGCGTCGCATGGACGCGATGGTCCAGAGGGCGGAAGGCAGAACCCCGGGGGATGACGACTTGGACTTCCGCTTCCCATTTGCTGCGGAGATCCTCGAAGCCTGGGTCTCCCCGAAGCTGCCCCTGCCTACCATCGCACCCTACGACGGTACTTCCAACCCGGCGGAGCACATCCACGGGTTTGAGTCGCACATGGTGTTCCACGGAGCATCAGACGTGGCAAAATGTCGGGCCTTCCTAGCCACACTAAAGGAGACTACACGGGTGTGGTTCGAAACCCTCCCTGCAAGCTCCATCTCATCCTTCCACCAGCTAAAGAAGTCCTTCTGGGATAACTTCCTGGACGGAAAATCACAGCCACACACAGCGGCCTCACTTCTATCTATTCGGCAGAAGAAGGGCGAGGCGCTCTGGGACTACATCAAGCAGTTCTGGATGGAAGCACTTTGTATCCCATGCCTGGACGTCTCGTTGGCCACCAGCGCCCTTATCCAGGGCACTCGAGATGGCTTCCTCCAAAGGACGCTGGGAGTTCAACAGCCAGCCACTCTGGCCGAGCTTCTCTCCACTGCCCAGCGCCACGCCGCGTGCGAGGAGAGCCTGGCCGCCAGCCGAGCAGAGCAGGGCGAACAAATGAACAAGAAGAGGCCTTCCGACAACAGTTCCGACCGCAAACAGAAGAAGGGTCGGCGCAATGGGGATTCGCCACGCCGACCACGCCCCTTCACCAAGTATACTCCCCTCACGATGGCCCCCGAACAGATCCTGGCCGAAATCCAGGACGAGCAATATGTTCGGTGGCCACCCAGGATGCGCTCTGATCCTCGCAGGTGCAACCAAGGCAAGTATTGTCGCTTTCACCGCGACCACGGCCACGACACCTTGAAGTGCCGCCAACTCAAGGACGAGATCGAGTCCTTGATCAAGAGCAGCTACCTAAGATGTTACGTACGCCAGAACGAAGACCGCCCAAGACACCGAGAACACACCCTCGAGCAGCCCATCAACAACAAACCAAATGGGCAGGAGATCAATGTGATCGCAGGGGGATTCAGCCCAGGCGGGGAGAGCAGCCAAAGCCGATGCGACTACGCTCGTCGGGTGCACCAGGTCGAGCGGCCCCCAGTGCCACGACCAACACCTTATCCTAGTCCGGTACACGCACGTACCGAGGAGGTGATCACCTTCTCGGACAATGATCTTGTAGGAGTTACCACTCCACACACTGATGCGCTAGTCGTCACGGCCACCATCAACCATTGTACTGTGCGTCGCATACTGGTGGATAATGGAAGCGCCCCAGACGTATTGGCTTATGACTATTTTCTCATGATGGGTTTGAAAGCCGACCAGCTCACCCCAGTAGAATCGCCCTTGTTCGGCTTCTCTGAGGTCTCGGTGCATCCTATGGGACGGATAAATCTTCCAATCACCCTAGGAACGACACCAAGGGATACAACCAAAATGGTGGATTTTCTGGTAATCAGAAGCATGCTAGGGTACAACGCCATTGTCGGTAGAGGCCTGATCGGCCGCATCCGAGCAGTACCCTCTTCCTTACACCAGAAAATGAAGTTCCCCACACCACACGGTGTCGGGTAGGTGCTCGACAGCCAATGAGAGTCACGATGGTGTTATGTTCTTTCCTTGCAAGACAAATGGCCCGTGATAGGCCCAGAGTAGCTGCCCACGTCGACCAGTGAGCCCTCCACCAGTCGAGGAACCCCTGCCAAAGATCTACTGTCGATACGGGTGGACGACGACCCCGAGCACGTCCTTTACAATGGTGCACTTCTGCCAGAAGCTGAACAGCTATGCTATAAGGCCTTCCTTGTGACGGACCACGTCGTTCAAACCCGTTAACCCAGTAACGAGCTTGACCCGACTTCGTCTCCCGCGAACATGCCCTAGCCTCGCAAGGGATATCACACACATGTCCGTGAAAACATAAAGGAACACACTTATATATATATATATATATATATATATAATATATATATATATTATATATATGATTCACAATGTCACACATATTTACATTAGATTTACATAGCCAAATTTCAACAAAAGTCAAGTAAGGTACAAGCCTGGGGCATACCCCGAGGTACAACTAGAAAAAGAACTACACTGCTGGAGGCATTGGCCCAACTCCACTGTGATGCGGCTCTGAACTGGAAGACGGTAGAGAAACCTCCTACTCTCCTTCACCTGTAGGGAGTAGGGGTGAGCCTAGCAAGTCACTGGCTCAATAAGGAAACTCCCCCAAAAATCGAGCAAACCAAACTCAAGTACGAAAGCAGGAAGCTACCTAGCAATTTATAGCACAGCTAAGCAAGATATTAAACCTGTAAATTCCACTTACCACTTACCGTCAACATAAACTGACTTAATAAATAAACAGTAAAACCACAACTCGGTGTACGTGCTAAAGTAGAGAACGCCACACTCGAGCCACGTAGACTAGTTCGCGACACTAACAACGGACTCGGACAAACCACACAGGTCTACCTCTCAGCCTCGCAGCTACGGACGAAAGGTCCAGCTGTCGCTCCACTAGAACAGGTCAAACAACTGTGGAGACCAACCAACACCACACCTGAGGACCACACTGCCATAGGCCCATGCCTGGCACCTTTAGGGACTCCGGCCCGAGCTCCCTAGAGTGAGGCATTGGAAAACAGGACTAGCTGGGGCCTAGTACGTCTACTGGTGTCCGTACCCCCAACTACGAGCTCGCTACAAGCGACAAACACAAACTCTCACAAGTCGCTGTCCCACTGTCGTCTTTCCCTCAGCCGGACATACAACTCAAACACAGAAATGAGGATGTCCAGGACAGACGACACAGACCTTGACGACACAACACAAGTACTAGAACAGCCCCGACCCGAGCACAAAGCCTGGCTCACACAAAACCTGGGGCACCCAACTGAAGAGGTAACCACGGTAGGCATCATGCTACTTGCCACGCACACACAAACCATGTGCACACCACACAAACCACGTGAAACCTCACATCAACCACGTGCACAACACACTAGCTGCGTGAACAACACGCCAACCACGTAAACCGCTTGCCAGCTTTGTAAACGACATGCTCATAAAGCACAACGGATGCCAATGCACCGCTTATACTTGCCATGCACAAGAAAGAACGATAATTAGATAATTTTACCATTTAAACCTAGCACAACAGGACCTCTTGGCTGAGGTCGCAACATAGGGCAGTGTCGCCTTCATAACGCGACACACCGATATGTCGCGTTCATAACCTGAACGCGACGGGTCGGCCTGTCGCGTTCAGAACGCAACAGAGGGCTCTGTCGCCTTCACAGGCAGGAACCCTAATCCGGGTTGCTCACTCTGGATCACCTCCTCATACCACACAAACCACATTTAATTCTCATTTTTCATGCTTTAATGTGTGCTCTAACATGTTATCTACTGTATTAAAGCAAATCACACCTTCTATCATCATCACATGAGATCCACAGCCCCAAACACGAGAGGAATCACCCTACCTTTGCCAAGAACATGAAGAAGACACTTTCTCGGCGTTTCCCCCACTCCACGCAAGATCCTCGCGACGAGAACACGCCAAAAACGCCACCAAACTGACGAATTGAACCAAAAATCGCCACAACACCTTCCCCTGGCCGAGCAGAGCGCACTGCAGCTCTGCTTGGCCAAAGTTAGTTAAAAACACTCGGCGGTTGGGAACGCGACGTACCTCTCCGTCGCGATCTGAATGCGACGGGGTAGGGCGTCGCCTTCCCAAAGCTGACGTCTGCATGCCGCCTAGCGCGCAACACGCGGCGCACATGCAGACGACGACCGCTCAGCGTTGCAACAGGAACGCGACATGTAGGACCGTCGCTTTCAGAATGCGACGCCCCTCGCTGTCGCGTTCATAAACATTGAACGGGGCAGGTGTTTTGGGCCCAGCCTACCGACCCACAACACCCTAAAACCTATACACACACCTGTAACACACCACATTGGCCACACACTGGCCACCACATCCACTGAAACAAGGGATCCATGAGGATCCGAAAAACACGCGACGTTACATTCCTCTTCACCAATTTGGACGTATTTGCGTGGTCGGATGACGAGCTACCCAGTATCTCTCCCGAGGTGATGACCCACTGACTCAACCTTGATCTGAGGGTGCCACCTGTCCAGCAGAGGTGGCGACCAGTCAACCGAGAACGGCAGACCGTGATCCATGATCACGTCGTCACAAGCCGAGCAACTGGGCTCCTCCGGGAAGCCCAATATCCGAGGTGGATTTCCAATGTGGTCCTTGTGCGCAAAACCAATGGCAAATGGTGCGTGTGCATGGACTACAAAGATCCCAACAAGGCAACACCCAAGGTTAACTTCCCGCTGCCACGTATCGACCAGCTGGTAGATGCCACGTCCGGGCACGAGCTTCTCAGCTTCCTGGATGCGTATGCTGGCTACCACCAGATCAGTATACATCCCTCGGACCAGGACGCCACGATGTTCATCACCAACCTCGGCCTCTACTGTTTAACTAGAATGTCCTTTGGTTTGAAGAACACAGGAGCGACCTACCAGTGGCTGGTCAACAAGATGTTCGAGCAATAGATCGGGTGCAACATGGAGGTCTACGTCGACGACATGTTGGTCAAAACGCTCCTGAGTGCCGACCACATTATCGACCTCGAAGAAACCTTCGCAACCTTGTGAAGGTAACAACATGAAGCTCAATCTCGCAAAGTGTGCGTTCGGGGTACGCTCGGGGAAGTTCCTCGGCTTCCTCGTCTCTAACCAAGGAATAGAGGCCAACCCCGAGAAAATCCGAGCCATACTGGAGATGACTAGTCTGAGGACCGTACGCGACGTCCAGCGACTCACTGGACGCCTCGCGGTGCTCAATCGCTTCATGTCCTGAGCAGCAGAACGAAGCTTCAACTTCTTTAAATTGCTGCGAGTCCCTAAAGGAGCCTCACCGCAAGGGGGGCAAGTACAGTGGACTGAGGACTACGAAGCGGCCTTCACCGAGCTGAAGGCATACCTCGCTGCCCTACCTGTTCTCTCGAAACCTGTGCTCAGAGAACCGTTGTTCGTGTACCTTTTGGTCACAGAACACTCCATCAGCACAGTGTTGATCAGAGAAGAGGCAGCAACGCAACATCTTGTTTATTACATAAGCAAGGTGCTTCAAGAAGCTGAGAGAAGATACTCTCGAGCAGAGAAGCATGCCCTGGCTCTCGTTACGGCTGCTCGAAAGCTCAGGCCCTACTTCCAGGCCCATCCGATCACGGTGTTAACCGACCATCCATTGAAGCTTATCCTTCAATGACCAGAGGCTTCTGGTAGGCTCATTAAATGGGCCATCAGCTACCATCCAAGGACGGCTATCAAGGCACAAGCGCTAGCGAACTTCATGGCAGAATGCACCCTTCCGACCGAGAAGGACCCTCTGTTGGTAGATGGGTCCTCCTATGTCATAGGAAGCGGGGTAGGCCTGGTTCTTACCTCTCCGGAAGGTCTAGAGTTCCAGTATGCCCTTAGGTTTCGCTTCGCTGCCTCCAACAACGTAGCAGAGTATGAGGCACTTCTATCCAGGATCCGCATGGCCAGACACCTTGGAGCGCTTCGTCTACGTACCTTCAGTGACTCCCAGCTGGTCGCCAGCCAGGTGAGCAGACAATTCGAAGCCAGGGAGCCCCGCATGGCACAGTACCTCCAACAGGTCAAGCGTCAGACAGAAGGCTTTCTCTACTTCAAAGTTGTGTACGTCCCAGGAGAGCAGAACGCGCAGGCTGATGCACTCGCCAGACTAGTATCCTCCGGCGACATCGCCACTTCCCGCTCCGTGTTCATAGAAGAACTAGCCTCACCGAGCACCGAAGTGGATATAGCAGCCATCGAGACCGACCAACCGACTCCGAGCTGGAAGGATCCTCTTCTGGCCTACCTACTTCGAGGTGAGCTCCTCTCTGACCAAGTTGAAGCCCAAAAAATCAGGATGCGCTACCAGAGGTTCACCCTGGTCGAAGGCCAGTTATACCGACATTCCCTTTCCAGACTCCTCTTACGGTGCCTTAGTCCTTCCGAAGCGGCACCAGCTGTCGAAGAGGCACATGAGGGTCTGTGTGGAAGCCATTTGGGTGAAAGAACCCTGGCGCGAAGCATCCTCCGAGCAGAATTCTGGTGGCCTTCTCTGCAAAAAGACTACATGTCTTATGCAAAGAAGTGCCTGGAGTGCCAGAAGTTTGGGTAGCTTATCCGTCAGCCTGCCTAACAGCTTCACACTCTGTTCGAACCACGACCTTTCGCTCGTTGGGGAATCGATATCATGGGACCATTCCTAGAAGTTCAAGGTTGGAAGAAATTCTTGTTCGTTGCCATCGACTACTTCACCAAGTGGATCAAGGCAGATCCCGTCGTCACTATCACCTACCAAGCCGCATGGAAGTTCATATGGAAGAACATCCTTTGCCAGTTTGGCATCCCAAAGGTGATTACCTCCGACAACGGAAAGCAGTTCGATAGCGCATTCTTCAAACATAAGTGTTTGGAGCTCGGTATCTACAACCACTTCACCTCAGTCGCACATCCCCAAGCAAACGGTTTGGTCGAGAATGCCAACCGAACACTGCTCCATGGGATACACACTAGGGTGGAGGCCGCTGGAGGTTCATGGATCGAAGAGCTCCCCAATGTGCTATGGTGCCACCAAACAACCGCTCACGTGGCCACCAGAGAAACTCCCTTCCATTTGGCCTATGACACGGAAGCTATTGTGCCTCTGGAGGTCGCTCTCCCCACGATTAGAACAACTCACTTCGACGAAGCAGCCAACAACCGCGTGCTAAGGGAGAACCTGGACATGCTCAGTGAACGCCAAGGCGTCGCTAGCATCAGGCTGGTCTCCTACCAACAGTGGCTAGCGCAATACTACAACTCTCGGGTTCAGGAGCGGCGTTTCTTCGAGGGGGACCTTGTTCTACGCCGTTGCTCAGCATCGGATCCCCAAAGAGCAACCGACAAACTCGCCCCGAAATGGGAAGGACCTTATCAGGTCACGCAGGTTCTTGGGAAAGGTTCTTACAAGCTGACTACCCCTAGTGGCGAGACCATACCCAGAACCTGGCATGTATCTAATTTAAAGGCTTATTATCTATAAAAGCCTCATGTTCGGCGTCCTACTTCTATTCTTCTCATTCTTTCGGTCTATAAAAAGGGTATTCAGGCCACCCCTAGTCGAAGCTTCTCAGCTTGATAAGACTAGCACGATACCCAAAACCTGAAACATGGTGTTCGGTACAAACCCCTGGTTAGAACTTCTTCAGTTCCTAAGGCTTGCGCGGTACCTACGAGCCTCTAAGTGACCGACGAATTCCGATTCAAACATAACATAACAAGGGAAGAATATAGAAAAAGAGCCATTTTTGATATTCAAAAGATGATCCATTCATTTCATCAAAGGGGTACAAAAAACCCACGGGGGCCAAGTTACAAAAAAAGAGAGGGAAAGATACATTGTCAAGGAGCTTGTTCGGAGGGTTCGGATTCGCCTTCTCCAAGGGTCATCCACCCTTCTTTGAAGTTCGCGAAACGAACCCCCTCCAGGCGTGGGTCCTGGGTTCGTCGTCGGCACTCTCGAAGAGCGGCTTCAAAGGCTTCGCGGGCGTACTCATCTGTGGCCAGCCTCCGTCCTCGGTCTTCACTGACCTGAAGCCCCACCTTGTAACAGGCTGTGCCATATTGCTCCAAGTCTTCTTGGAACTCAGGCCTAGCCTTGTACTCGACAACTCCTCGAGCCTCAGCCTTTGTAAGGACCCCCGAAAGGGCAGTCTTCTCCGCCCGAACGACGGTCAGCTCCAGCTCGGAGGCTCTAAGAGCAATCCAGAGATTCTGGTTCTCCCTCTGCAGCTCGGCCTCTCGACGACGGTGTTGCTCCTCGCATTCTTCGAAAAATGCGATCTCGGCATCCCACATCTGTTGGTGGTCTTGAGCCCGCGACGCGAGCCTTCGTAGCACCTCCAGCGATCGTGTGATGCCGCCGACCAGCTCCCCGACGTTAGCATCACCGTTGTCATCTGAGCGGTGCTCCCCCCCGACCCTCTTCTCTCTGCAATTTCCTCCGAGTTCAGCTCCTGGCACCGCACCAGCACTTCGAGCTGGGAAGCAATGGGGCAGGGGGGGCATCTCCCTTGACGAGCTCCCTTGGAAGCGCTCTAAAGCCGCTTCCAGGTGCGCCTCCGTGGGCCGCGCTGGAGACCGCGCTTTCAGCACCTTCAACAGAGGTGCCCGATCTTCCTCGGACCCGGCCCGAAACTCAGCAGCAACGGCAGTCTCCTCCGCAGGAGGGTCCGCTCCTTTGGCCACTTGGCTGGCAGTTGCATCAACCACTACCCCTTGGCCTTTATCGTCGTTGGCAGGCGCCCTCTAAGAAGGTCCTACCTCCTCGGCCCCGACCACGTGCTCGGCAGCAGATGTGGTCGCAGTCTCCGTCTGCGACTGGTCCTCCGTGGTGGCGTTGGTCGGTGGAAGGAGCACCGCTGCTCCCTCAGATATGACCCCCGCGGTCGTCGCTTCAGGGGCCACCTATGGAACGGACCCCTGCACAGTGGTGGCCTCACCTTCCACCAAGGCGCTGGACGCCCCCGCATCCGTCTCCTCGACCCGCTCCCTAGAGGGACCTGGGGGCATCACTGCCCTGACTTGCTCCTCCGTCAGATTGGTCGTTGACGACAACCAGTTCCACTTCTCTGAGATCCAACTCTGAGATCATGCCCTCCATGGTCAAGGGCCTTGTCTCAAGAGTCGGTGGCGACCTCGTCTGCTCGGCCGCCTTCACTAGCTTTCTCTTCTTCCGAAGTTCGAGCTGGGGCGCTGCATCTTCCTCTTCGCCTTCCTCCTCGGCATCATGCACGGTTGCCCCTTTCAATGATGCAGACTCCTTTCGGAGATTGATCGCCAGGGGCCGCTTTTCGGCAGGCCGCCCACTGGTAGGACTTCGCGTGTCGCACGGGGTAGAGGGTACGCCCTCGCGCACGTATGTCAAGTAACTTGACAGGGATCTGTTTGGCATAGGTGGCCATATCTTTCCGATCCCTACTGGTGGCCAGCTCGGCAGCATCTAAAAGAAGGAAGCAAGGTCAAATCGCTGTCCTAAAACAAATATACAAGACAGAAGCGTTGGTAACTTACCCCACGCGCGACTAAGCTTGTACTTGACAAGTTTATATTCAGTCAAGTACCCCTCGGCATGGTTCACCAACACGGTGGATAGAACCTGAGATGCTTTGGCCGCATCCTGAACAAGGAAAGGAGCCATGTCAGTCCTCTTCGGCGGCTCCACCACCCGAGTAGGGAAGCCTCAGTTCGGAGTTCCGGCTCCCTTCTTCCAGCCGACGAAGAATTGGCGCCCTGTCCACCCCTTGTTGTTCGACAGGTGAGGGGAGAACTGAATCTGCATCCGGTTGGCACGGTGCTTCGTGTAGATGATCCCGTAGCTGGATTGTGGTGAACTCGCCAGGCTAAAGTGATTTCGGAAGATCTCCGTCGTTGCTTGGACCCCTTTCTTCTTGCACATTATGCAGAAGACGAATATGGTCCGCCACGAGTTTGGTGTCAGCTGGATCGGCACAACCTTCCAAGCGTTGAGAAGGATCTTCGCGATTTCCGGCACCGGCAGTCGGAATCCAGCTTCAAGCAGATCCAGCGAGAGGACAAAGCACCCAGGCTTGTCCATTGAGTATATTTGATCCTCCCTCATCAGGATGATCTCGTACTCCTCCTCAATCCGAAACCACTCACGTAGGCCCTTGAAGCTGCGGTATTTCGCCACCTTCATCTTCGCCGGTGGCGTCCCGCTGGTCTCGACCACAACCTTCCCTGCGCGCTGAGCCATCGGTGCCGGAGGGGGAGAGGGTGACGAGAGGCTGAAAGAAGATGGAAGGTGGAGAAAAAGTGGGAAGAAGAACGACGGACGATGGCAGGGATGAGAACTCTGCTGGAAATGGAAAGCGTGCGCCTCCGCCTTCTCCCCTCCTCTTCCTTATAAGGAAGGGAGGTGGGAGATTCAAAGGCAAAAAGGGCGGTTTTCCCACTCCCAACTGGCCGTTCAAACATACCGCCCCGGGCTCACGGCACGACACGTCATCTTTGCCATCATGAAACTCCATCCTCGAGGAGGGCTCCAACGACGTCACTTTGAAGCCGCTCTCACCGTCGCGGTCGATATCGCATTTAATGCGAGGGTGACCTTCGAGCAGACCTCCGCTCTCAAGTGCTACGGTACCCGAGCAGGCTTGAGAGCGTGGGGGGCAAGTGTGGAGGCTATTTCTAGCCTCTTAGGCTTGCAGGCCTGTCATAGCCCGTCACGACCCATCGTGACCCAGTTGGGCACCTGGGCTCCGGTCATTGAGCCACGTGTCCTCGGGTCCAGCCAAAGGCAACCGAACACGCTCTGACCACCAGGCGCCCAAGGTCTCCCAAGGGCCGTCCCCGGACACCCTGCAACCTATTCAAGCAGGGCATGATCTATCACCGAACGCCCCGCGCTGCTTCAGAGCACCGATCACCGAACAGCCTGCCCGGTAACCGAACATGCCCCTGCTCGATGCCTCTTGGCCAGAGGATGCAGAGCAGCCCTTCACCTCCCGAAGGCAGTTACAATGGTGGCGCAGCATGCGCCCCATGGTAAAAGGCATTAACCACGAAGGAGCCCAATAGGCGCCTCAAACGGATGACTCCCCTCCTAGTGACTCCAACCGACGTGTCCCTTCGAACTTCATTGACGGAGATTACATCCGGACCCTTCATTTCCCTCGCCTATAAAAGGCGTAGGTAACCCCCATGCAAAGGTACACAAAACAAACCCATACACACTCGCCCATGCGCGATCACACACTAGAGAACCTTCCATCCCTGCCTCCCTTTCTGGTCATTTTTGACTTGAGTGTCGGAGGGTTCCCCCCGGTTCTTCAACTGCCCCCTGATCTTTTCTAGGTTTTGCAGGTCATTGTCCACCACCGGCGACCGTCCCTTCCTTCTGCTCTTGATGGAGGCCCGTTTGGTCCATACTTGAACACACGTCCACATATATATATATATAAATATGTATGTATACGTAACTTGTGCCGGTGTACAGGGCAATCATAGTTGTCGACTATCGCCAGTCCCCTGTAATAAGTTTGTAGCAGGTTGGCCTGCTGCCCCGCCCGAGCGCCTCCAGCTAGAAAGGTCCTGCGGGGAGACCGAGGCGCGGAGAGCACGTGTGGCCCCGCCAGGCAACGACGACCCACCCCGCTCCACCACCGCCCCACCGTTCCCCGTCTCCGTCGCCGTTCCCGGTAGCGCGCAGGTGGGCGGATGGTGAAGGCGTCCTCCGCCTCGGCGGGCGCCGCCGCCCTTCCCATTCTCTTCGACCTCAACGACTTCAAGGTGGACCGTTTTCCCCCCTTCGTCGCCTGACTAATTCTAGGTTACGTTCTCTTCCCGGTTTGCGGGATCTGATGTGATGAGTTCTACAGGGGGATTTCTCGTTCGACGCGCTGTTCGGGGGCCTAGTAAACGAGATCCTCCCGTCGTTCCAGGAAGAGGACGCGGACTCGCCGGAGGGCGCTCAGGATGGCGCCGGCCTGCCGAACGGGCACGCCCGGGCGCCCTCCGAGGGCGGGAGATCGGCGCAAGGAGGAGGTGGGGGAGTGCCGGGTGCTTCTTCCTTCACGCCGCTGTTTCCGGGAGTGGACGAGCTGCTCGTCCTGTTCAAGGACTCCTGCAAGGAGTTGGTCGATCTCCGGCAACAGGTGCGTCTGCGTCTGTGCGCGTCCGTACATACACGTCTCGTTTGAAGTTCAGATGTCTTGTGCTGTTTCGAATATTTTGTTGAGTGTTGCAATTTGTGGTTGTATGTGAATTGGAAGATCGACTCGAGACTCCAGAATCTGAAGGAGGACGTTGCTGTCCAGAACTCTAAACACCGAAAGACACTCGCAGAGGTCAGTTGATTACAAAAGATCATTTCTTTATATGCCATGGATTACTTTGATGTCTTAGTCAAAATGTCCTTAACTTCGTGTTTTGTTTTGATACAATTAGTGGTACCATTTTCTTCTATACTCGTGCTAACTCCTCTTATCCTTCTGCTATTTATCGTTTTCAAGTCAGCCTCCTTCCTTTTCTTTTCACTGTAATCACGAACAAGAGCCATCTAAATTGCACTTCCTAAACAGTTGGGACTAACTGCTTTGGGCAAGTTTTTCTGCCTGTTTCCTTCGTTTTCTTTATTCTTCTCTAATCTCGCAGACTCACAATCCCTTTCCATGTTGGTGCTGCAAATTTCATTGTCTATGTCCGAAGATCTAGTCTTCATCTGCTACACAATTGTCTGCGTTTATTAGAAAATTCTCTATTGCGGTGTCTGGTCTGATAATTGATTCCCGTATTCATTTTTTCGGTGTCTGGTCTGATAATTGATTCCCGTATTCATTTTTTCGAACGGAGGCCGTGTTTGTTTACAACCATCCTACATGTGCTTATGTCACATTAAATTTGAAAAATATCTTCACTGCTGATTATAAGCTTGCTGTAGGCCATGTTGATTTACTACAAGTGTTGTATTTGCTAATGTCACATCTTTTCACACCGAACTAGAAAAATATGTTTTGCTTGCTGATTGTAAATTTCTTATAGGGTTTTGGGAGTAATTAAAAAAACTATTTCTACCTAAAACTGATGTTGAGTTCTCTTTTAATTTTAAATTATAAAATATTTGTTATGTGTTTGGTAAAAATAATAAAAATTTTAAAATTTATGTTGAGGTTTTGGGGCGGGAAAGGTGCCGTGGGGGGTGGGGGGGGGGGCGGCGGTGCAGGGGGGCCCGGCTGGGGTGGGGGTGCGGGGGGGGGGATGCCGCGGGGAGGGGGGAGGGGGTGCCGCAGGGAGGCCGCCGGCTGGGGTGGGGGTGCCGCGGTGGGGGGGGGCGGCGGTGCAGGGCGCCGGCTGGGGGGGGGGTGCCTGCAGGGTGGGGTGGGGCTGGCGGTGCAGGGGGCACCGGCTGGGGTGGGGGTGCCGGGGGGGGTGTGCCGGCGGGGGGGGGGGGGGTGCCGCAGGTGGGGGTGGGGGCCGGCGGTGCAGGGGGCGCCGCTGGGTGGGGGTGCCGGCGGGGAGGGGGTTGGTGAGGACACCCGAGCCCGTGTTCGTTTCGACCCGGCGTACGTCTATCGTCGGAGGAGAGTCCCAGATTCGACATCGGCATCCATTTGGCTTGAGGACTGATGATTGGCTTTGTGGATGTATTTTCTATCTTATTTGAGTCTTTTGTGAGTGTTGGCCCACTGGGGGCCCGACATGGGTTTTGCTATTTTTTTGTTATTTATTATTACGAATTTTGCTTAATTTAGGTCTCAGGGTTATGTTGGTCTTTATTAAGTCTTTTGAGAGTCTTAGGGTTTAATCCCTATATATATGTGTCTTGTATGCAACAATGGGTTGGTTGATGTTATTGAATTAAAGAATTCCCTTTGGAGCCGTCACCTCTCTCTCTCTTTCTTCCTCTCTGCTTTTTCTCTCTCTCTCTGCTTCTCCCTCCTCTTCCCACCGAAAAACCCACGCTTCCCTTCCCTCCTCGTCCTTCCCTCTCCCGGTCCCCCATCATTTGGTATCAGAGAGAAGCGGTCCACGCCGGTCTCCCCTTCTCCCGTCCGCGCGCCTGCGAGCCTTCCAGCCCCCGCGGAGCGCCAGCCCGCGCACCCCCACGCGGCCGGCGGCCCCACGCGAGGCCCTCCACGTCCCCGCGCCCTCCCGCCCTCGACCCCCGCGGCCACCCCACCAGCGCCCCAGCCCTGTGGCCGCGCCCACGCGCACCTCCCCGCGCGCAGCGCCGGCGTGCGCCCGCCCGAGCCCGCCCAGCGCCAGCGCGTGCACCACCCCCCCCTCCGCGCGTAGCACCCCGGCGCCCCGCTGGCCCTAACTCGCACCGGGCGCCAACGCTCCGCGCCGTCTGCGCGCGCGACCCTGCCTGAGCGCCTCGCCATCCTCGCCGGCCCAGGAGCCTGCAGTTCAGTGGGCCACCCCACTGCCAGCTGACCGCATTCGGATGAACCTGCACGGCGTGCTAAACGCCGACGGAGAACACCCCATTCACGTCTACCTCCCGGCGGTACCACACGAGACGTTTCAACCGCGTCGTCCACGTACGCCTCCGCGTCAGCACCCGACGCGACCAGTCGTCTCACCTCCTGCGGTGCGAAGCGTGGAGTCCGTACAACGTGTTTTTGCTGCGTTGAAGATTGCACCGGACCGGGACAGCGAGACACAGCCCCACAACAGCAAGCGTTTGGCTTCGACTTCGTGAGCGCGATGCGCGTGTGTACACGTTTCTCGATGGACCTCGTTTTTCAGCGAGTCGGTTAGCGCGTAGTCGCACGTCTCTCTCTCACTTGCTTTTCTAGTATTTGGTTAAATTGCCGCCGTGTGTGATAAGTTTCCTAGCCAGCGAAATAATTCGTCACTGTTGACTTGTGAGTCGTGAGCCCCATCTCGCCGCACTAGTCGAGGCATTACATGCGGAGTTAATTTCATATACATTGTAGAAGTTCACACTGGTATTTGACTTGGCATTTTGTAGTGCTTACTGGACCGTTTTCCGATCGTATAGCTTGCACGCCTTAGTCGTAGCATTTTCCTGCAATTCATCTTGTGACGCGATTTGCTGCAAAAAAACAAAAAAAAAAAAGACAAACATCAAAATCAGAGAGTAGTCAATCAGCATTAAAAAAAAAAAAGTTAAATCAGCAGTTAGACAAAAAAAAAGGTGCTCGTAGTGTGTCCAATTCCCATGTTTCATTTCTGTCTCGTTAGTTGGGAGACGTCTTTGTCCATGCCCACACATAGCGGTACAGTGTATCATATCACCTCTCCTATGTCAGATTCACACCCAGCCATGTCGGGATCACACAATCCAGCTCCAGGGTCACGTGCTGCAAATCCTGACATCCAGGCCCTGACCGAGTTAGTGTAAAACTCAGTGAGGACATTCGTAGGATGGACCATCGTTTAGGAGAGAGTCTGGCAGGCTTAGATGAGAGAGTCACCGAGTCTGGTCGTACCGTCCAGGGGATAGTTTCGTATTGCCGTTCTCGAAGGGGCCGATCGTGCGCCGAGGCATGAACAAGTTGTGGACCGGCCACAACCTCAGCGCCCACGATCCCCTGGGGTACCCCTCCCCCGAGCTGCCCGTGCTGGGGATCGTCAGGGTCACTTACGGGACTATGACCGTGAGTCGTTGGGTGAGGAGGTGGGCGAGACCCCTCGAGTTCCTGTTGTCCCTAGATACCGGAGGTATGGTCCTAGACATGACACAGAGTTCGAGGATGAGCGGTGGGCTTTCGTGAGCGGGATCGGATATCCGCAACGCCCGCCTTGAGGCTCCCAGTTTTGACGGATCTTTGGAACCGCAACATTATCTTGACTGGGAAGCGCGGATGAACCGCTACTTTGAGTGGATGGGTATGTCTGATCCTCGGCGAACCTTCTTCGCCAAGACCATGTTGAGGGGACGAGCCCTCACTTTTTGGACCAGCCTGGAGGATCGTCTTGCTCAACGATATGAGGAGCCCATTGATACTTGGAATGAGATGAAAGTTCGCTGCGCGAGAAGTACGTCCCTTCGACGTACAGACATCGGTTGATTGATCGGTGGCAGAATGTCTCTCAGGGATCTCGGACAGTGTCTGAGTATATAGATGAATTTGATGATCTCCTGTTGAGGTGTGG
The DNA here is from genome assembly GCA_014218235.1 of Colocasia esculenta. Classification (NCBI taxonomy): domain Eukaryota; kingdom Viridiplantae; phylum Streptophyta; class Magnoliopsida; order Alismatales; family Araceae; genus Colocasia; species Colocasia esculenta. Next base: position 121,108,797 of record CM024763.1, on the reverse strand, counting down.
AGTCCGCGAGGAGGGTGCACTAACCCTTTCTCGATTCCGGAAGGGCCTTCGTCGCGTCTATCAGCAAGAATTATTCCGCCAACATGTCACCGACCTTGACCACGCCTATCAGGTGGTGCGAGAGATGGAGCAGTTTGAGCTTGAGCAAGCGTCCCCACCTAGAGTTAGACCCACTTTCCAGCGTCATACCGATCAGCGTGTTGCCCCGGCTTCTTCTCAGAGAGTTCCCCCTTTTCGGGCTCCTGAAGGGCAACGCCAGAGGGAAGTCGCGCCCGCTCTGCCACCTCCTCCCGTTCGTTCCCTTCTTGGACCTCCACCTCTCACTCGGGAGGACAGAGGGAAGGCGCCCATAAAGGAAGCTGCTCCTCAGGAAGGTAGCTCTCGCATCCGATGTTATAATTGCCAGGGTATAGGGCATATTGCTAGTTCTTGTCCACACCGTGCCCTAGCTATAGAGAGCAGTGTTCCAGTGGACTCTTCGCCACCGCTCGTGGATGTCAGTTATGAGGCTGAGGCCGACTTGGCGGATAGTATTTCCTGGAAGAGGAAGTGAATGGCACCAGTCAGGCCGTCAATTTTACTGAAGCTCCTGGGGGAGAACGGCTTGGGGTGGTTCGGTGCATCTTTGCCCGACCAAAGGAGACGGATGACTGGCGCCGCACTGCTATTTTTCAGACCTACTGCCGTCTAGGTGGCAAGGTTTGCCGAGTCATCGTTGATAGCGGGAGCTGCATCAATGCGATTTCCACTAGTACGGTTGCCCGTTTGGGCCTGGCTACCGTGGACCATCCCCGCCCATACCAGGTGTCTTGGGTGGACACTACTTCTATCCCCATCCATTTGAGATGCCTCGTCCCGATCCAGCTCCACTCTATGAGGCTCAAATCTGGTGCGATGTCTTACCCATGGAGGTTGGGAGCGTCATTCTGGGCCGACCATGGATTTATGATGTTGATGCCACTCTTTATGGTCGCTCCAACACTTGTGTTTTCGAGCATGGCGGATATCGCATCACCATTCATCCAACCCAACCAAAAGGTTCGCCATCTCGAGCTTCCCCATCTCCTAGCATTCAGGCCAGCCCCGCTACCCCTCCTCTAGCACACCCACTCATCTTCCCGCACCACCACCTAGTAAGGCATCTGTTTCGCACACTCAAAGGGTGCGCACCCCCACTGTTCCCACCTTACAACTCATTACTGCTAGGGAATTTGAGGAAGAGGTTCAGGAAACCGACGATGTATTCGCCTTGCTGTTGCGTATTACCATCGTTCAGTCGGATGCTGAGGCAACTGATGAGCAATCTGCTGAGGTCATAATCCTACTCCAAGAATTTGCGGATGTGTTCCCCGAGGACTTACCGGATGGTTTACCTCCAATGCGTGGCATTCAACATGCCATTGATTTCATTCCGGGTTCCTCCCTACCAACCTGCCTCATTACCGCCTCAATCCATAGAGCTTGCTGAACTCCAGAGGCAGGTCGAAGCCCTCTTACGGCGCGGCTACATTCGGGTCAGCACTAGCCCATGTGCAGTACCCCGCTTCTTGCTCCCAAGAAGGATGGCACCTGGCGGATGTGTGTAGACAGCCGCGCCATCAACCGCATTACTGTTAAGTATCGTTTTCCTATTCCCCGTTTGGATGACATGTTAGACATGATGGCGGGGGCCACTGTATTTTCCAAGATTGATCTCAAGAGTGGCTATCATCAGGTCAGAGTTCGACCTGGTGATGAATGGAAGACTGCTTTCAAGACTCGGGATGGGCTCTACGAATGGTTGTTTATGCCTTTGGGTTATCCAACGCTCCTAGTACCTTCATGCGGCTTATGACCGAGACCTTGCGGCCTTTCATCGGAAAATTTCTTGTCGTCTATTTTGATGACATTCTCATCTACAGCCGCACTCGGGCAGAGCATTTGGAGCATTTACGTCAGTCTGCCTTACCCTTCGTCAGGAGAGCCTATATGGTAACCTCAAGAAATGTGCTTTTGTGACCAATCAAGTGACCTTCTTGGGGTTCATTGTATCCAGTGAAGGGGTCTCTGCTGATCCGGAGAAGATTAAGGCAATAGTTGACTGGCCGGAACCCCAGACTCTTCATGAGGCGCGAAGCTTTCATGGCCTAGCCACTTTCTACCGCCGATTCATTCGCGGGTTCAGCACGGTCACTGCTCCCATTACGGACTGCCTTCGGAAGGGCAATTTTATGTGGACCAAGGCAGCTAAGATGGCTTTTCAGGAACTCAAGGAGCGCATGACCCAAGCACCCGTGCTACGGCTTCCTGATTTCACAAGGGTGTTCGAAGTTTCGTGTGATGCGTCCGGAGTTGGCATAGGAGGTGTATTGAGTCAGGAGGGACACCCTATCGCCTTCTTCAGTGAAAAGTTGAATGACGCAAAGCTGAGGTACTCTACTTGATCGGAATTTTATGCGGTAGTCCAAGCTTTGCGGTATTGGCGCCATTATTTGCTCCCGAATGAATTTGTGTTGTACTCAGATCATGAAGCCCTCCGATTTCTCCAAGCCCAAAAGAAGCTCAATTCCCGGCATAGTCGATGGATCGAATACCTCCAGGCCTATACTTTTGTCTGAAGCATAAAGCTGGCGTGGAGAATCGAGTGGCCGATGCACTAAGTCGGCGGTCGAATCTGCTCTCTATTGTCCACACTGAAGTCATTGGGTTTGAGAACTCCAGGAGAGCTATGCGGAGTGCCCAGATTTTGGTCCCATTTATTCTACCCTTCAGTCTGGTCCCTCCGAGAGTATGAGGACTATGTCCTTCACGACGGATTCATTTTCCGAGGCGACCGGCTGTGTATCCCCTGGACATCTGTCCGTGACTTCTTGGTGTGGGAGATTCATGCGGGGGGCCTAGCGGGTCACTTCGGTCGGAACAAAACCATTGAGCTGGTAGAGTATCGCTTCTTTTGGCCCAGTCTCAAACGAGACGTTGCCCGTATCGTGGCCCAATGCCGCACCTGCGCCACAGCTAAGCAGCGCAAGCAAAATACTGGTTGTACACTCCTCTACTAGTTCCCGACCGTCCTTGGCAGGACTTGAGCATGGACTTTGTCCTCGGTTGCCACGTACGGCTCGTAGGCACGATTCTATCATGGTCGTGGTGGATAGATTCTCCAAGGCCCACTTTCTTGCATGTGCCAAAACTTCAGATGCGTCTAAGATTGCCCGTCTCTTTCTGGGTGAGGTTGTCCGTCTGCATGGCCTTCCTAAGACCATTGTCTCTGATAGGGATGTCCGTTTTGTGAGCTATTTTTGGAAAACCCTTTGGCATCTTTTGGGGACCAAACTCAAATTCTCAACAGCTTATCACCCCCAAACCGATGGTCAAACGAGGTTGTCAATAGGAGTCTGGGAATTTGTTGCGTGTCTGGTGGGTGACCATGCGCGGAACTGGGATCTGATCCTACCTCTGGCAGAATTTGCATACAATAACTCGGTCAACAGGTCTACAGGTATGAGTCCCTTTGAAATAGTCTCAGGTTATAGACCTAGGCAACCCATAGATCTTGCTTCCCTGCCTCCACACATTCGAGTTTCTGAGTCAGCTGAGTCCTTGGCCGAGCACATTAGGAGTCTGCACGAGCACATCCGTCAACAAATTGAACTGAATAATGAAAAATACAAGAATGCAGCAAATTTACATCGTCGCTTCCGTGAGTTTCAGGAGGGTGATTACGTCATGGTGCGGGTTAGACCCGAGCGGTTCCCTTCGGGAGTCGTTAAAAAGCTACATGCTCGGGGAGCTGGGCCCTTTAAAGTGCCAAACGTGTTGGGTCCAATGCCTATGTGATTGAACTTCCAGATGATTATGGCATCAGTTCCACATTTAATGTATCTGATCTGGTTGCTTATCGAGAACCGACAGTGATTCCCAGTGAGCCTTTCGAGCCTGATTCCACCGTTGTGAGTGAGCCACCTCCCGAGCGTCCACCTACAGCCTTCACTGCAAAGCGGCGTGAGCAAATTGACCAGATACTGGATGAGCAGGTCATTACCTCCCAGAGCGGCGACTATCACGCTATCTGGTTCGTTGGAAGGCAAGCCTCCTTCTGAGGACACTGGATCACACGCGAGGAGCTGCAGCGGGTCGATCCAGATCTTTTGGAGCAGCGTCAGAGCGCCCTGGACCCGTACTCGACGGGGTCGAGTTCCTCCCAGGCGGGGAGGATTGGTGAGGACACCCGAGCCCGTGTTCGTTTCGACCCGGCGTACGTCTATCGTCGGAGGAGAGTCCCAGATTCGACATCGGCATCCATTTGGCTTGAGGACTGATGATTGGCTTTGTGGATGTATTTTCTATCTTATTTGAGTCTTATTGTGAGTGTTGGCCCACTGGGGGCCCGACATGGGTTTTGCTATTTTTTGTTATTATTATTACGAATTTTGCTTAATTTAGGTCTCAGGGTTATGGTTGGTCTTTATTAAGTCTTTTGAGAGTCTTAGGGTTTTAATCCGATATATTATGTTCTTGTATGCAACAATGGGTTGGTTGATGTATTGAATTAAAGAATTCCCTTTGGAGCCGTCACCTCTCTCTCTTTCTTCCTCTCTGCGTTTTTCTCTCTCTCTGCTTCTCCCTCCTCTTCCCACCGAAAAACCCACGCTTCCCTTCCCTCCTCGTCCTTCCCTCTCCCGGTCCCCCATCAGGGGTGCTACGGGTGGGGGGGGGCAGCGGTGCAGGGGGTGCCGGCTGGGGGGGGGTGCCTCAGGGTGGGGTTGGGGCCGGCGTGCAGGGGTGCGCCGGCTGGGGGGGGGTGCCTCGCCTCGGGGGGGGGGGGGGTTGGAGAGAGAAGTGTGTGTTTCTAAAATAAAAATAGGTTGGTACTTGTTTTTTTTTTTTTGGAGAGATTTACATAGGATAAAATTCTTCCCTAAAAAAAAAACTACTTACCAAACGTGTCTGTGTGTTTGTCCTCTCTCTCTTTTAAATTTTAGAAAAAAAAAGGTAAAAAACTGTAACCAAACACCCTATTATCTTCTCCTTCTGGAATTTAGTGACTGAACTCATCGGTAAGGTTGATTTAAAAACTGCAACTGAGCTTGAACATGGCTGAATCCTTCTCACACTTCATATAATCCCTTATTTCATGAGGAAAAAGTAAGACAGAAGCTTACTGTCACATTTTGTTCACTTCTACAGTTTTCTACTATAAATGCCTGGCTGAAGTAAATGCTTCTCTAGTTCTGTCATATTGTTTCCATCTGAATAATCTCTTCCTTCTTGAGTTTCCTTCTGACTAAGGTTCATATACAAATAACCATCTGATATTCATGGTGTGGCCTTTTGTGGCTACTCTAATTTACTTAGGAATTCTTTGCATGATGCAGATATCATTACTGAAAATACATGGGATTGAACATGATGGTTCTTCATGTTTAAGAATTTTTTAGAAAATTAGATGACAATGCATGTGATATCCGGTGATGATGTAGTATAAACACCCTTTTTTTTGAAATGTGGATAGTACTACAAGTATATCAATGACAAGAGAGAAGGAATGTACAACAGTACAAGTATAGGCCAAAAGGAAAAAGCCTGAAACAGCACTGACCGCCTATACATCACAGAGCCACACCAAGATGGAATGGCGACTACTGTCCCCCCAACAGAGCCAAAAGCAAATAATTGGATTGGTTCACATTACAAACAATTGCAGCTCATTCCTTAACTTACTACAAATCCCAACAAAGAGAGCCTCTGCATCCCAAGCAACTATCGTAAATATTTGGTTATTCCTCTTCTCCCAAATCATCCATAAGATAGCATGAAGAATGAGCCACCAGACTATTCTATCACCTTTGAGACTTCAGTGGGGTATATGGTCCCCAAGATAGGGAGGATAAGAGGCAGCTATGGGAGGATTTAACTTGGCTTCATCTTTCCTCAGGCAGGCGGTGGTGTGTGGGCAGGGATTTTAATGCAATGGCCCACCCGGTGGAGAGGACTAGGGGTGTAAACGAGCCGATACATTCGGCGAGTAACTCGACACTCGACTCGATAAAAATTCGACTCAACTCGTTTATTAGATAAACAAGTCGAGTTCGAACAAAAAAAAAAGCTCGGTTCATAAACGAGCCGAGTCTGAACACAGGTGAGCTCGGCTCGATTGGACTCGTGAACAACTCGTTTAAGTACTCGTTAAGAGTTCGATTAAATACTCGTTAAAAATTTATTTAAATACTCTTTAACTATTTATTTAAATATTTGTTATTAAAATAAGTGTTAACTTGTTATTTTATAGAGTTAATTGTTATTAAAGAATGTAATATTTAAGAGGACTTAAATATAAAAGACTAAATATTAGAGGTTACATACACAAATCATATAAATAAAGTATATATAGATAATATGATTTAATAAAATCAATAGAGAAAGGGCATATGCACAAATGGGGTTTAGGATGGTTCGCAGGCAACAAGTGCTTCATCTTCTTCCTCCCGACATCGCTGCGCAGGTGGGACTCGGATGGGCGCGAAGGAGGAGGGGGGGACCCCCCGTTGGCCGCTGCCTCCCCCCGCTCCCCCCCACCCCCGTGAGCCCTCCGCCAGTGCCAGATGCTCCTCCCGGCGCCGGCGGCAGCGGCAGGGGTCATTCGAGCTTCCCACGGGCAGGGCGCCGGCCGACGGCAGCGGCGGAGGTCGTTCCAGCTTTTCCGGCGATCACCGCGGCCTCCCTGGATCCCGGCACTTCCCAGTTGTACCGGACGCCACCGCGGTGCAGGCTTCATCTTCTCCGGTGTCCAGTTACGCCTCCTTGGACCCCGCCCACTCCCGGCCATGCCCAAGCTGTCCAGTGCCCACTACCTGTTGGACACCCCCTGTTTAGTCCCATATCGGCCAGCACAAAGTGTTGGCCGACTGGGAAGGTTATAAGATAGCCTTTCCCCCCTCTAAAACGAATAGATCTCCGGTCATTTAGTTATAAAAAATTCTCTTTGTTATTTGGCTCCCGTTTGATCTCGTTTAGAAAAATAAAATTTATTTAAATATTAAATTTAAGTTTGATTTAGAGGTTGTAAATTCAAAGTTTGAACTTATTAAAAAATAAGTTTTATTTAAATATTAATTTTGAAGTGTGGTTTCAAGTTTGAAAACTCGAGTTCGAACTCGTTTACGAGCTCGACTGTGTAAACGAGTTCTGCATCGAGCCGAGTTCGAGTTCTAAAATTTCTAAGCGAGCCGAGTTCGAACGTTGGTTGCAAAAGCTCGACGAGTTTCGAGTCGAGTTCGAGCTCGTCAAAAATAAACGAGTTCGAGTTTGAGCAGACTATAACTCGGCTCGACTCGGATCGTTTACACCCTAGAGAGGACTGGGCTTCTTCTTCTGATGGGTGTATGGAGGATTTTTTTACCATCATCCAGGAGGCGGCATTGGTGGACATCGGTATGTTAGGCTGCTTCTTTACTTGGTCCAACTTTGGAGCGGAGGCCGTTTGCTTGTGGTTGGATAAATTCCTGGGTTCCAATGATTGGGAGGACCACTTTTCACATGTGTAGGTGATCCCGATGACTAGAGTGGTCTCAGACCACAGGCCCATTCTCTTGAAGACCAACCGCGGGCATGACAGGAGGCACAACTTCAGGCTTGAGTTGTTCTAGTTTCGAGGGATGATTTTATGAATGTGGTCTCGGGGGCTTGGAATGTTGTGGATGCAGCCCCTTCCGCTATGGGTACTCTTGTGAGGAGGTTGACGCTTGAGGCACATTGCCGATAACTTGAGAGGCTGGGGTGCAGCAAAAACACTCCCGAGGAGAGTGGCGAAGAAAAAGATTTTGCAACACATTGATGGGCTAGATAGCTTGGAGGAGGTAGGCCTACTGGATGAGGAGAACAGAGCTATTCGGGATTCTCTAAAGATGCAATATGAGGAAATTCTTCGCAAAGAGGAAATTTACTGGAAGCAGAGATCTAGGGACAGATGGGGTAAAGCGGGAGACATGAATATGGCTTATAAGCACCCCTTGTTTGGAGGATTTCACCAATGCACCCTCAGATTATACTTTGGTTATCAATCCAATTTATGGTTTTCTGTCCATCTCTTCATTGAAACTGAGTATCCTCTTCAATGACACCTGCCACTGTTACATTCTTTTGTTATATTGTAGACATGGATATCGAGGGATAGAGGTTCACTTTATAACACCCATGGATTGGGATCATCACCATCTAGTCCAATTTAAGAAGGGTTACCTAATCACACTCAAATCATTTTAATTTTATTCAGAAAGAATCCCCATAGACTTGGAGAATTCTGGTTGACCTGATCTAAATAGAGATCAGAGATGATAACAAACAATTCAGCTCCTAAACTTGGTGAATTCTGGTTGACCCGATCTAAATTGAGATCAGAGACTATAGCAACCAATTCAGCTACTTTATTTCTGATGTTTCTGTTCAGGTACTTGTGTATTTTATGTGATGTCTGTGAACCAGATGTATGTCTTCTAATGGCGTATTGGCATATTCAGAGTTTATCTGAATTTGCTCACATCCTGAAATCCATGTGCATGATCAGATGTCCAATTATTTGGGGTTGGCTACATGAATCCTTATCCGCCAAAGATTTCTATCAAATGCTATATTTGTATTTAAACCCAAGAAACCAATGTGCTTCCTAATAATATTGCACCACCTCATTTTAGGCCTACTTGAGCTCTTTTACTAGTATCTACTAAGATTTGGTCACATCTTTTAACCTGTGCCGAGTTAGGTCAACGGTGTACGTGTCCAAACCACCTGAGTCTATTCTCTCATTTTACTATCAATTGGAGCTATCCCCAAATCCTCATGGAAGCGCTCATTCTTAGTTTTACCACACATCCATCTCAACATCCTCATCTCTGTTACACACATTTTGCTAATGTGTTCCTTTCGTACTGCTCAACATTCGGTACCATATAACAAAGTAGGCCTCACAGCTGTTCTATAAAACTTCCCTTTAAGTTTCACGGGTATACGATGATCATATAGGACTACTGATACAATTTTCCATTTTAACTAGCCTGCCTTAATCCTGTGTGCAGTATCATCATAAATCTCCCCATTCTCTTGAATGGTAGACCCTAAGTACTGAAAGCTAGTACTCTTAGGAATGTTTTATCCATCAATTAGAACTAGATGTTATCACTTATATGATATTATTGGACTTTATGTATATATATATATTCAGTATGTTCCAGCTTTCGAGAAGGAATGTAAACCTTTGCTCAACCTTTTAGATGCCCAACATTTTTGTGTAATTGACCACCAAACTGATTCCATTTATACTAAACCTACTATTTTATCTATATTATAAAATGGATATGAAAGAATGCTCATTGTTTGATTCTTTTCATTGAATTTACTACAAGTTACTGCATTTCATCTCTTTTCTGGACTATAAGATGGATAAAAGAATACTCGCCATCAGGTTAATTACATTATCCTTTGATCCTGATTAGCTTTGTCAATTCAACTGATTTGGTTCTTTTAATTTCCTGCATAACATTCTCATTCTTTGTCAGTAATATTATAATATAAGATATGATTAATTACTTGAAGCCACCCACACTATGCTAGAAAGAATACCAACAAGCTAAAGATTGAACACCTTTGAGATCATCTGAGGGCTACTAAGCTGGATTATTAATTCGGTCCACACCACCATTTATGACTCCCGAAACAAAGGTTATCCTTATCCAGGATTCCAAGTTAGTACCATTTGTCTTATCCCTTCTCTGATATATAGAACAATGGGGAAGGAATGCGATAGAGTATGGTGTTTGTGTAGGCTTCCCATTGCAGCAGACACTTGGATATTTTTAGTAGGCAATGTTTCCTTTGTAGCACCCCTATCTTCTACCAAGGCTGATGATTTTTTTTTTTTTTTGTTCCGTGTAGTTTGTCTTCATTCTACATAGCCATTAAGTGTTTTCATTGACATATCCGATTTTATAGGTCAGGCCCTTTGGGTTTGTTCATTTCTTTAGGTTCTTCCCTTATCAGAGAATGTGACAGGCTACCTAGTAGACTGGAGAAGTAATCTTGGGATAGAATATATCTTGAATGACATGGTTGCAACTGTTAAGCATTTTCATTGACCTATAATATTTTACAGGACAAATCCTTTGAGTTCTTTTCATCTCTTCATGTTCTTCCCTTACCCAAAGTGTGTCTCAGACTACCTAGTAGGGCTGTAAACGGAGCGGATATGAGTTTTCCGTGTCCGCTCCGAATACGTAATCGGATAATTCGTATCTGCTCCGAATAAAATTCGGATACGGAGCGGATATCTTAGTCGGATAATATTCGGATTCGGAGCGGATATAGATATTATCGGCTTCGAAAATATGAGACCTGATAAGAGGTATAAAGTGACCTAAAAATCAGAAAAAAATAAAAAATCTGTAAAAATCTAAAACACATATAAATACCACAAACAATCTCTAAATATTCATATCCATGTGAATCTATTCACACCCCATAAAATAAAAAGATAATTCAATAAACCACAGAAAAATAATCTCTAAATGCATAATAAAAGATAATTCAGGACAGTGAGAGAGGGAGCGCAGGTGGGCCGTGGGGGGATGAGAGGGAGACAGAGACAGAGGGAGGGAGGGCCGGAGGGGGGGAGCGCAGGTGGGGGATGAGCAGACACAGAGGGAGGGAGGGTCGGAGGGGGGGAGGGCCGGAGGGGGGGAGCGCAGAAGGGGAGGAGCCGGAGGGGGGGAGGGCTGGATGAGAGGGAGAGACAGAGGGAGGGAGGCCGGAGGGGGGGAGCCGGAGGCCTTCTCTATAGACAGCAGGGTCGCCGCCTCGTCGGGAGGGCGCTGTGCCGCTGTGGCCGGCCGATGGCGAGCTGAGATGACGAGGGGAGGAGGCAGGAGGGGTCCGACGGCGGAGGGGATTTTGAATTTGGCGATGAGATTTGGGGGAAACGGGGGAGAGGGAGGTCGCCAGGTCGGGTTACTCGGGTAGGGTTTTAAAGATGTGTTTTTATATGTTAGGTATGGGCCATTAGATGTAAGATCCAATGGCCAGAATTAACCCAGTTTCGGATCGGATCTTAAACGGAGCGGATCTCTTATTTCTGCATCCGCTCCGTTTAATATTTGGATAATATCTGTATCCGAATCCGCTCCGTCGGATATCTGTTAAACGAATACGGATATGCTTAATCGGATCCGGATATTATCCGGATCCGTTTACAGCCCTACTACCTAGTGGACTGGAGAAATTCGTCTTGGGATTGAATGTCACCTGGAATGACATGGTTGATAAAGGGAATGGTGGCTTAGCTTTATAGTGAAAGACCAAAGCAAGTGCAATAGAGGAAAGGGTGTAACTATCATCATTTGTATGTTTTAGAGTGGACTAAATTCCTGAGTGGGATGTGACAGTTTATTCTGCTTTCCAGACTGGATAACTAGTATCCTTGGGTTTTATTTGGTCTATTGGCTGCGGGTGATGTGTATCTTGGCTTTTGGGAACTGGGAGAGTCTTGCATTTTTTTTTTTTGTACGTTCCACTACAGACACATACTTTTATGTTCTCTTTTGATTGTTAAAAAATGGGATTTTACAAGTCTGTCTTGTAATCTAGTCTAATTCCAAATAAATCCATGGATTCTTCATAATATCATACACTTTCAATTTTTGTTTTCATAATACCATAAGACACTGCTACTACTTTTTTGGTTTTTTTACTTAAAAACCATTGTTGCAGTACAAATTATAAATGTGCTATCTTTGTTAAAATGTTGTTAAAAATATCATTAGTAAATCTAAAATGTTACAAAAATACCATTGTGGTTAACTTCTGTTAACAAAATGAATGTTCCTAATTCCTATCATAGTCCGCTAAATCATCCATTTTTGACAAAAGTACCCTTCATGCCTACCATCTCTGGTGAACCCTTATCCTGACAGCAAGAGAGATGAGGAGGCTGGTGAAAGATGATACTGAGGTGCAAGAGACACTATTGACACTTGGCATAACCCGTTCCCACTGCTGCCGGTCATCCACCGCATTGCTGCTCCGTGCGATCCCTCCTCTTGATCTCTCTGATGCCCTACTGTGTTCTTGTTTCGGTAACAAGGCCGCCATTGTCACAGCAGGAGCCTGCACAAGATGCTGGACCTAATTGATGCTGGGAGAACTCCATTGGGAATGAACCCACTCTGGTGCTCCCCATCATCCCCCTCACCCCAGTGGGTAAAAACCCTCTCGATCACCTGGATCCATCAGCTATAGAGCTCTTAGTGATGCTGGTGTATCCACAGGTGTCGGTGCCATCCTGAACAGCCTTGAATTCAGAATGGAGGGGATGGCGTATGTGACATTGCCCCAGATGTTCACATTGTTTTTTTTTTAAATGTGGATGGTATCCCAAAATATATTGATAGCAATAAGGATTTACAAGTGTAGAGGTATAAGCCACAAAAGCCTCTATGCAAAATATACCCTCCCCCACAGAATACGACCACTAAAGGACAGCACACCAAGATAGTGTGGCCCTTAACTCCCCAATAACAGAAAGTGTGAGGAGTTGTGCACTCCCACTTTACAATATTGCGCTGCCCAAAAAACCACTCTCTCATAAACAAAAGCCAAAACCCTCTCCCTCGACCTCACCTCCTTTTTGAAATTCTGCTATTTCTCTCGGACCACAGGGTCCAAAGAGTGGCATGAAGGATGAGCTACCAAATAATTCTGTCCCCCTTAAGCGTCTACCTCCTGTGCCACTTGGAGAAAAGCTGCTGCATGGCAGTGAAATGCCCAAGAGCTGCTGGATCCCCTCTGCCTGAACCTTTTCTACAATGCCTTAGCAAAAGGCATGAAATGAAGATATGGTCCAAGTCCTCTTCTGCTTCCCCAGACAAACAACACCGAGTGGAGATGTTCTGAATAAAATGGGCCACCCTATCACAAGTTGGTAGCTGGCCATGGGCAATCCTCTATATGAGAACCTTCACCTTAAGTGGGCTTTTGGGGGCCCACATCTGAGAAAACCCATGGGTACTGCAAACCACCATCTGAAAGGGCCTAATAGGCTGACCGTACTGAGAACCTGCCCCCCCTCTCCCACCGCCACACCCAGGAATCGGCCGTTCCAGCCTGAGGTCTGGAATCAAGAAGAAAAGTTAAAAGGCCCTGCAACTGCTCCATCTCCTGCAGCAAGAAGACAACGCCTAAAGGTGGGTGCCCATACACCCCCTGACAGCTGGTCATCAAAAGCCTGAGCCACAGAATCCCTAAACCGGCCTGCTACAGCAAATAATGATGGGAAGGCCTCAGATGTTCTCATTGTTGCCAGTCCAAGTGGGCACCGGAGCCGACAAAAGTGGACTGTGTCATGCATGTAGGGCTGCCTCTCCCTTCCTGCAATGTTGATGCTATATGGTGGGGTGTCGAGGTTGGAATCTCAGAATAGGTCAGAGGTGATGAAGTTGGGGATCTCGTTCATGTCGATCTAGAGGCCGTAGAAGGGCAGCGTCCAATAGAAGGTGCCAATCTTGGTGTCTGCTGCTGAGTTCATGGAGTTCGAGAGGTACACCTTCCCTCCCACACGGGGCCACACCTCCCCAAGGTGCTAGTTGCCACCCCTCTTGAGGAAGAATCCCACCTCGATCATTCTCTAGTAGGTCATGTATGTCTCATTCACACTGATCCCTGTCGCTGTGTAGCAGATTTGGCAGCCCGAGTTTTCCCCAAAATCAGACAGATTATCATACAGAACAGATTGATCTTTTTGGCGCCCCCTGTCCTCTTTCTCACACTGAATCCTTAATTTCTGGTCTGTTGAGCATGGGAAGGCGACTAGGGGCAATTTTGTTATTTTACAACATGGATTAGAGAAAACCATGATTGAATGGATGAAAGAATAATGGAGGTAACTGAAGTGCAACATTATACATGTTAGAGTAATATTTTAAAAGAATGTTTTAATAAATATGACAAATTTGCAATTTTACTATACCAATGGTTTACATGCAATGCAAAGAACCCTTACATTTTTGACAGTAAAAACTAACATCTGCCAACTTATGTATAGCTAAACGAAACTAAAGGCTAGTAAATATCCCTGGAAAGTGGATTTTATCTTGGCAAAATGAGTCGAGTACCTTTCTTTGACATTTCAGTTGGAAAAAGGAGTCGATGGGCTTTTTGATAGCTTTGCAAGGTTGGATTCGCGTATTTCAAGTGTGGGGCAGACAGCTGCAAAGATTGGGGATCATTTGCAGGTGAATTACCTTTTATTGGCTTTTCCTGCAGTCTGCCTTTTTTGTAACTATTTTATTCTTTTCCTTTTCCTCATGAACTGATGCATATATTGTGTGATTTTGGTTCTTGCAGAGTGCAGATTCTCAAAGAGAAACTGCAAGTCAAACCATAGACCTCATTAAGGTAGACATGGAAATTAATGGCTGTTTCTTGTGGGAGGTGGCCTTGTCATTAATATGATATATGTGCAACTATAATTTTTTTTGCAGTACTTGATGGAGTTCAATAGCAGTCCTGGGGACCTAATGGAACTTTCACCCTTATTTTCTGATGACAGTCGTGTTGCTGAAGCTGCTTCTGTAGCACAGAAACTCCGTAAGGCAGCAAAATGCCCACCAGATTTACTTTATATTACCACCTCCTTAATTAATGCATCAATATAAAAATCCTTTCTTGAAAACATCAACAGCTGTTTTTATATGCTTGTGGCTCTTCTGTTTTCCTCGGATAACTATTGTTTTCTTGTATAATTGCATTTTACATGTTTCCTGTTTTATCTGTTGTATCTCTTTTCTTGGATGTAACTGGCTTCTCAGTGAGGCTTTAATTTTAAGCTGTGTATCTAAGATCAGTTTCAGGCCCTTTCTTTGCAAAGAATTATTAGCCTAACACAAAAGGTACTTGATTTCATTTTCGAGGAAGAAAAGCAAGAACTGACAAAATGTGGGAAAAAAGGCCCAGAAGAGAAGTAATAAATCATCTTTATTCTAGATGTGTGCTGGAAATTAGGAAACTGAAATCTTTGATCGATCAGATCTTAAAAGTTGTTATAATGATCTTATAATCAGCTTCAAAATAGTACAGTTACTGCACATACTTGGGTTCCAAGGTTGTTTCTGTGTGGTTCTATTAAGATCTAAAGTCACATTTTCTTCTTGCCTTCTATACTTTCTGTAAATACTGACTGCTTTGTCAGGCCTCTGCTTTAGGACTGATCTCATTTCCTGGGATTTTTCTAGTGGCATTTGATGTTTTTCCTTTTCCCTCCCTCTCCGCGATTGTACAGGTTGCTAATTTATAGTCATGGAATGCAGAGTTGGCTAATCCGGATTGGGATCGGCTGATTCTTTAGGCCAATCTGATTCTAGGGGGAAGCCTCTGGATTGTTTAAATTCCGACTGAATCGCTGGAGTTGGGCCAAATCGGTCCAGATTGGCCGATCCCAGGCCGATTCTGTCACACAATTTTTTTATTATATAATTTAATTAATACATGTATTAAACCATCATTTCACATATAGACTAATACATATGTATGTATACACACAAATTAATATGTTTAATATGATTGTGTACATTAGTTTACATATTTATGTATATAAGTACACAAACGCATATAGACATATATATGATAATATGACATAAATACATATAATATAAATGTGTATATATGATTTATTCAAATATATATTTATATCTCTATTATGTATGTGTATACATTCATTGTCATATATATATGCATTAACTATATGTATGTGCATATTGTTATTATATTTACATTAAGATGATCTTGATCAGAGTTAGTAATGGTTTTTTTTTATGGATAAAAGCAACACTTAACTATGTCTAATGAGTTTTTGGCACACCTATACTTGTATATTCTATCTTTCAATCAATATATTTGTGGTACTACCCACCTTAAAAAAAATTAACTATGTCTAAAGACTCTAAACAGTCTAATGATGTCTTGGAAAGATCAACTATGTTGGATGGTGTCCTGAAGTAAGCAAAGTACATCAATGCCAATCTAGCTATTGTGCTAAAGATTATAAAAAAGGATTTTTTTGTTATGGTTGAGAAGCTTTAGCACCGTTTTGGGGGTATCCTTGGAGATCTTGGGTCATTATGAGTTTTTAGATTAGATGGATAGTTATGGTAGTATTGGTTGCGGTTTGGGTGTAAGAATTCTTTGGGTAATCATTGAGGGTTTTAGGGTAATGCTGTCTTTTGATGTGGTTTATGGGGCCTTTTGAGGTTTGAGAGGATCTTTTGAAAATTTAGGGTTATGAATATGTTTATTCCAATGTATGTTAGTAAATTACTGTGCTCTTAAGGCCATGAAAAATAATGTTGGATGATTATAAGAAAACCAAGGTTTGTGAGAGCATTTTTGAAAATTCGTGTGATTTTTAGGCTTTGTGGCAGCCGAGTCACTTTATGTGGTTTTAGGGTTGTTAGGGCCTTTTAGTTATTTTGGATGAATGTTAGACCTTTGAGTGTATTTTGGCCACCTTTTTGATTCCAAGGTTTGTGGGTATATTTATGATTTTCATGTGTGAAGCATATACTTGTTATGGTATATATTGTTTTGAGATGTAAGGATTTTCTTTGTCATTTTTGTTAAATTGTCAGAAGCTATTGCATGTTAGGCATTTAGGCATGTTTTGGAAGGCTAGGGATATTTTGGGTGATGATTAAGGTCAAAGGTTTCTGGGAACATGTCAGGTTTCTGGGAAGAATGAGATGCAAATAGACAAGTTTAGGCCTGTTCTTCAAGTTGCTAGAACAGACTGAACAGCACTTGCATGGCAAGTTACATCAAATTATAAATTTAGAAAGTCATGTATCATATACCCAATTATCGAACTGGAGATTATTTTATGTCTCTCAGCATACTAGTCATCAGTTTTCTGTTCTTTTTGAAATAACATGGACACAATTTTTCCTTTTCTCTTAATACCTTAAAAAAAACATGGGCACAAGGAAGTCTTTTTGAAATTGGAAGTGCCAACTCAGATATATTCAAGGCCAATAATAGTTGAAAATTTCTTTTTCTCCTCACTGAGGCAGGTTACCTTCACCATAATTTAAAATATGTCTGTGAGGATATTTGAAGACGAGTAATAAGCAAGGGGCATTGACAATATCCCACTTGGGACATAAATGGCCTGTTGAAATTTTGAAGATGCTGTAGGAGAGACCCTTGTCCTGGCGCTAGGTAGAATAGGATAATGGCTTGGCCATTGAAAGTAGTTAGCCTTCCTTGGTTACTTCAAACATTCTTTAGCATTGCTGTAGTGAGGGCGATAAGATCTTTTTGAAGTATCATATTTACTATTTGGAAAACGTGTAAGAAAATAAAGGGAAAATAATTGTTAAATCAGTTTATAGGAATACATTTTGAACCAGTGAAGGTGATCTTTCTGATTAAGTGCATCATGAACTATAAGAATTGTATTGTAGACATTTTTCAGAATTTTCCTCTTTTTTGAAGTCACATGTCCATACATTTGTATAAACCATTATGGCTCTGTCAGGATCAATTGATACCATGCATAGAATTTTAAAATTTAAATTACTCAAGAGAAGGTAAAATATGCCTAGTAATGTATGTTTATCATCTTCCATCTTTTAAAATATTTTTTCCCCTATTGTAGGGTCATTTGCTGAGGAAGACATTGGTAGACAGGGCATAACTATGCCCATGGGAAGTGCAAATGCTAGTAGAGGTTTAGAGGTTGCAGTTGCGAATCTTCAAGACTATTGTAATGGTAGGATTCTCCATTTAGATAGTTTGTTGAGTGTCTTTTAACATATTCATGCTGATTTCTATTTCTGGTTGTCCTTGTCCAGAATTGGAGAACAGATTATTGTCAAGGTTTGATGCAGCATCACAAAGGAGAGATTTATCGACAATGGCGGAATGTGCCAAAATTCTGTCTCAGGTAGGCCCCTGCCTCTTGGTGGGCTTGGTGATAACAGTTTCCTTCTTAGTAGAATGACAACTTTCGATGGAATCACCAAAATCACAATTTTAGATAGACAAAATTATGAGGGATTAGAAAAATGCTATTTTGATGGAATCACCAAAATCGCGATTTTCTTCTTAGATGGGAGAGTTGTTTTTTTATGGTAAGAGATATGATTTTTTTGATTTTTTATTGGATTCAAATGGAAGGCACTTCCTTATTTTCATATAATATCTTAAGCAAGGTTTGCCGGATCGGAATCGGGAGGCGAATCGGATTTTCCTTGATCCGATTCGATTCCCCCCGAATCGACCCGAATCGATCCGAATCGGATCGATCCTCATAGGTATAATATATTATATATATATAATATATCATATATATGATATTTATAATGTATAATATATATTATAATATGATATAATAATATTATATATATGAGGCGAATCGGACCGAATCGATGGAATCGAGAATCGGGTTTTCCATGATTCACCCCGATTCGGGGGAATCGGGCCGATCCGATCCGGCACGCCAAACCATGATCTTAAGTAAATGACATTTACTTAAATGATGTTCAGGTAAATAACTCACTATGTACATATGAAGGGATTGAAGAGATTCCATAACATATTTTATATATATGAAGGACATCCGAAACCCACAACCATGCTGCGGCAGCCCCCCCCCCCCCTCTTCTCCTCTGCAGTGAAACCCCTTCAGATCTCATCTAAGGGGGTCATGGATGCGAACTTCCCTTTTAAGGGGAGTTCGTGTTCGGTTTCGCCCGGTGTCTGCTGTTCGGGGTGACACCGGGCGAAATGGTTTCGGGGTTGCCCGAAACCATTAAAAAATATAAAATTTTAAGTTATTGGGCCGGAACACTGTTCCAGTCCGGTTTCGGATCGGCCTAGGCTGAAACCAACACGTGTTGTCCGAAAACCGACTCGTGTTGGATGACACCAACATCCATGTTTTGCTGCCATCCACCTCCAGTCTTCTCTCTCTCTCTCTCTCCCCCCTCCCCTTTCAATACAATCCCCCTCTCTTTCTCTCCCTTGTATGGTGCTGGAAGGGGGAAGCCCCTCTGACCAAGGTTTGGCGCATCCCCGATTCGGACCGGATCGGGTTTTTCCTGATCCGATCCGATTCGGGCGGATCGAACCGATTCGGTTCGATCCGCTTGG
The DNA here is from genome assembly GCA_014218235.1 of Colocasia esculenta. Taxonomy (NCBI): domain Eukaryota; kingdom Viridiplantae; phylum Streptophyta; class Magnoliopsida; order Alismatales; family Araceae; genus Colocasia; species Colocasia esculenta. The sequence goes on along the minus strand of CM024763.1, from coordinate 121,089,633 downwards.
ATTCGGCCAGAACCCTTATTGAAGGGATCCGGGCGCATCGGGGCGAGCCGCGCATCGGATCCTCCCTGATCCGATGCGATTCGGGGGGATCGGCCCGGCTCGATCCGGCGCGCCAAACCATGCCTCTGACGACCCCATCCCGTCCTTGCCCCTCCCACCCCGTTCTCTCTCTCTATCTCTACCCTCTCTCTCTGAAGCCTCCACCCATCAGGGACCACCTGCATGATGGCATTGAATGCAGGAAGTTATCGGCTCTACCATGTTTGGAGAGGGGGAGGAAAGCAGGCGGGGAAGAGAGTAAGTGCACCAGGTTGATAGAAGGGTATATTTGTCAAGAAGATTAAATTAGCAGAAATAAGAGAATCAAAGTGGAATATTCTTTTTTTCTTGACACAAGTTAACTACAATGACATTTCAGCAACATTTGAGGTATTGCAGTGGCATTCTTGACAATATTTTAGCAACAATGTCATATGTCATTTTTCATGTAAGAATGGTTTCTATGCAAAAAAAAAAAAAAAAAAAACCCTTAGATTGTACTCTGCAAGGACATGTCTTCCTGAGGATGAATCATTATTGTGATTCATGCAAATACGGGATATTTAGTTTTCATCTTGTTTTATGCTGCTTATCAACTAAATAGCAAGGTGGCTATTCCTAAGTTAGTTAGTCATCATTGATACTGCTTGCCAAATGTTATGTTGCATTCTGCGAAGAGGAAATTGGGGGAATTATCTTACATTCTTTTGTTTTCTCATTTTTCTGGCTCTCAACCAAGCAATCTGAGAGCAATGCTCTAACAAACTCGATCTTTTTCCCTCATTCTGTGTGCAAATAATACTCTTGTGTTTGACCCTCACACTCAATAATCTTTTTCAGAGTGTGATCCAATGTTTACTTTATATTTTCGTAATGAAGCAAAGGAACATTGTGGTTTTATCTTCTTGTCAGCTTCACTTACACTTGCAAACTTTTATGGTCAAACTACTGCGCCATACAGCTAACTATTAGTAGTAGTTGAAGAAGTTTTCTTTTATGTAGTGGGTTTTTATGTCCTTTTTTTTTCTGCATATGCAGTTTAACAGGGGAACTAGTGCCATGCAACACTATGTAGCATCTCGTCCGATGTTTATTGATGTTGAAGTAATGAATGCAGACATCAAACTAGTTGTTGGGGATCAGGGTTTACAAGCTGGACCTAGTAATATTGCACGTGGTCTTTCAACATTATACAAAGAAATCACAGGTCTTATGAGATCATCTGGTATTTACAAAAGTCAACTGTGGCTGTTTGTTCAAATCTATTTCACTTCAAATTCATCTGCAGAGACTGTACGGAAAGAGGCTGCCACCATCATGGCTGTATTTCCATCTCCCAATGATGTCATGTCTATTCTTGTTCAGGTAATTGCAAGTAGATCATTGCTACAGAATTTTCTCCTATATGGTTTAGAACACAAAACTAATTCCCTTCTGGCCACATGCAGCGAGTTTTAGAGCAGAGAGTGGCAACTATTCTGGACAAACTACTAGTAAAACCATCTCTTGCCAACATACCTTCTCTTGAAGAAGGCGGCCTTCTTCTTGTAAGATTGATTAAAAGCAGTTGCACTATATTGCTTAAGACATGTTTTTCCTTTTTAATATAACATTCACCTCCTCATGTGAGGCTGCAGTATCTCAGACTGCTAGCTGTGGCGTATGAAAAGACACAGGAACTTGCTAAAGAACTGAGATCAGTGGGCTGTGGTGACTTGGATGTTGATGGTAATGATAATACAGTTTCTCTGTGTGTTATGAATTCTGAATTTATGTACGAAGTTCTTGCTTCATTGTTGCTCTGATAGTTGGCAAATTTTTATATTAAAATACAAGAAAATTCTTCTTTATAGTTTTTTTTAGCTTTTCTAAGGTTCTGTCATTCCTATTGGTGATCATGTTATATTTTCATCTCTATCTGTTTCTTTTAGGTTAAAGCTTGAAGAGATGAGAAGAAAATCATGGATTGTAGTCTACAATGCTGTAACTGCAGAAAAAGGTTTTGGGTCAAAAGATTTGTTAGGTTCAGGAATCCTAAACCCTAGAGCCTATTGGGAACTGCAATTTTTTTTTACAGTTTTGGAACCTTGGCCATCACCTCATTGACTGCATTGCCCATGAACTGGTGTAACAACAATTGGCCATCTTGGCTGAACCCCAAAATGGATTCTTCCCTTGGGCAATGTCTGTTTCTTCCCCTTAGTTTAGAGAACTTGGATTTTCCATTTCTATAGATTCCAGCTGACACAATCTTGTTTTCCTTTGAAACTGTCACTCTTGAGATCCCTTTAAATACGATAAAAATCTAAATTTGATGTTTCACAAGGAGTTTTCTGATTCTGCATTTCTTTACTTTTCAGTACATGAATTAAAATACATTGAATGGATATCATTGGATTATGGGCATCCCTTTGCTTTCTGAATCCTTGTACCTCCCTGAGTCCCTCAATGCCCTCCGCCACCACAATGGCTACCGCCATAGTTTCCTGATGTCTCACCAACATGGAGAGGCATCTGTAATCATTGTCTTTGGCTTTGCTCTTATTCTTCAGGTATCTGCCGCCTGCCTTCTGTACCGCGGCCAGGAATCAAGAAAGCATTCCTTGTAGCTATGAAGAAAGCATTGGAAAATGCAATAGAGAGGTAGAGGGAGAGAAATAGGAAGCATCTTTTGCAAGTTGGAGGTGCATTACTGATAACATCTGGGGTGCTGTTCTTTGCTGGAGGCTTTACCTGTGCTTGAACCTGTGCTTTTCGGGTGTTTTGGGAAGGTTACTGAAGCTTCCAAATGTTCAACTAAGCAAGAGTGTTGAAGATGCAGGAAACCAGGACAGATGATTGCTTGATGCAGAGGCCAACAAGAGTGCAGAGGGAGGTGCTAGAGAAGGCGATGAAGGCAGTTCTTCATGATGGTTTTAAGAGTTTCTGTGTAGTCGATGCTTCAAACTCACTGGTGTTCGACCATTATATATAAATTCTGGAATCTGCATTGGTGGGATTCGTTCAAGATGTGCAGCTTCAACATGGAGAAGTTGAACGTGTGTACTTGAGAGATGTGCGGCTTGATAAGTTTTAACTGGCCCTCTTCGATGGGTGTGTTTGTCTGGCATCCGCTGCTACTTTTGAATATAGAAGGTTTTTGGTGCTTTGGTAGGGCCATTTGGAAGGTTAGCAAGGGTAGATGAAGGTGTACATACAATATGCTCTTGTGATGGTTCGAATGCATCCAAATGTTGTTGTTCCTGAGGTTTTGAAGGTTCATTGGGATTTTACATACGTGTAGGTAGATATTCAAGTGGAAGATACACATAGGGAAGCTAGCGTCTTTGGATGACAATCTTACGAGGATGCTGTACAGTAGAGGGGTTGGTGATAACAAAGGACTTGGTGAGAGATTGAGCTACCTAGGTTGCTGCCAAGTGGTCTGAGTGAACTGCGTCACTCTAGTGGTCTTTTTTTTAGCATCTGACAGTATGAAGTTTAGCTATTCAAAAATTAACCTTTGGAAGCAATTAAGGAAGGTATGATCTCCATTAAGCAGCATGGAGGCAAGACTTTATCCAAAATCACATCCAACATTGTCGCGGAATTAAGGTGGAGGCTAAATGCAAAAAGCATGTGGCTCTAAAAGTGTACCAAAGACAAAAGGAAGTAAATGTTCCAGAGAAGGCGAAGTCACGTAGGATTATGGGGAGCGAAAATGATGCATGGATCACGGGGACCCAGTTGGCAGTCAGCCTTCAATCTTGCAGGAAACGTTGGAGTGTAGGACTCCTCCCTCTGGCAGGATAGCCAACTTGGAGGTGGAATTGTGGGTAGATGCAGCGTATCTATTTGCCTCTAGGGGATCAAGAAGGAAAATCAGCAGAAATGTCTAAGAAGGCTGGCAATAGGTCTTTTGCGGAAAGCCAACAGGAAGGGTTTCATGGTGAAGAATGTGCAGGGAGTGATGCGGGAATGGCCAAACGGGAACAGGAAGAAGAGAAGGCCAAACAGGAACAGTGGCCACCGTGGGGCTTCACACCCCCTCCTATCCCAGGAGCCCTAGGGTTTCTGTTCTCCCATCCCAGGAGGAAGAGGACAGGGACATCGGATCCCCCAAACAGCACTCCGAGCTCTGCAACTCATGGCTTTCCATTTTCTTCAATTTTTCATTTTTTTTCATCATTCCATCATTCTTGGTTACATGATTATATATAGCCCTCAAAACAAAGAGATGCTTCATATGAAAAGACTCTTAATAACGGTCCTATTTAAGACTCTTAGGAAACCCAAAGGACATAGACTTACTATTTTAATGACTCTAGGAATTTGTAAAGGCAAATAAAATTACAACCATTGGGTCTTTGATGGGCCAAATAAAATATAATAGAAACTTTTGGTTTTGAAACTGTCGTCTTTCATTCCCCATCAGGGAGTCGCCACCTGCCTGGCAACATGAATTTGCAGCCATTTTTTAGGGAGTCCAATGGTGCGGTCTCTTGGACAGCAAAGCTGTAGTTCCTATAGAAGCAACTGGAAGTCTGGAAGTAGTAGTGTATTTTGGTGCCGAATGAGACTTGGATGGGGAAGATCATGGGCAATCTAATAGCAAAGTCAAAGTTGTGTAACTGAAGTTGCCAAATCTGTTACATTCAGATCTACTTCATGGAGGGGTGATGAATTAATGAAAATATGAGAATATCGTAGGAGTTTAGATTAAACAACCAGGTCAATTTCAAAACCATGAGTGAAGGAACTCCAGCTAGGCGTTCCACAGTTCGCGGTCAGAAGAAGGAAGGAGTTTCTGGGAAAAATATGTGGACATCTTTTTAGTTGGTGTGCAGTCCAGTTTTTTTGAGTAGTCTTCTTTATGCAGTTGTTGTTGTTTATTTTCTTCATGAGGGTTCTCTCCTTATGTGATTGTACTGCCTCTTTTATTCTTGAATGAGATTGGTGGTCTAGTCCACTATCTTAAACAAAAATGGATTGTTTGCTGAAAGCGTGAATTATTGCCTAAAATCCAATTGGGTTGTTGGCCATAGTCAGGATTACTATCCTAAGTCCAATCTGAAACAGCCTTTCCAGTTCCTATTTCTTTCGGAGGAAAGCCTTTAGAAGAAGAGCCTTTCCAGATGCATATTGTCTGATTCCTTGCTTGTTGAGTTGTTTCTCGTGCTGCTTGTGTATTAAAGATATTCCCTTTGCAAATGAACTTTCAGACTTCCACATGTTGCTCAAAATATTCCTCTGATCTAACATGACACTTGACGCTAATTAGTAAAAGCGAAAGTGGGAAACTTGGGGGGTGGTTAAGCCTGACGTAGGGCAGATGCCTTTGTTCCCATATTAGAAAACACATTCTGCACTACTGGTCACACATTTCTCCTCTTCCTCTCTGCATGCCCTTTCATCCGGCGTCCTTCTGTCCTTCTGTCCTCCACTTTTAGGAACACATCCTCTTTTCTAGTGGGATCCAACATCCACCCCCAACCACCCACCCAAAACACCAATCTCTCTCTCTCTCATATTGATATGGACCATTGTAAACTACAGTTACATATAACTAAAGTTAAAATAGATAGGTGGTAACAGTTTGTTATGGAGATGGCATTTTTGTAAGATTTTGGCAAATGCGATGATATTGTGCAAATATGTTTCTATGAATGTTTCCTTTTTTGAAAAGTGGATAGTACCACCAATATATTAAAAAAGGAAGAATGAATGTACAAGTATAGGCTGACAAAGAGAAACCCCTGAAAAACAGCCTGTTCGCCTATACAACACCATCCAGCCCTGAATGGACTACAAATATCAACCCCCCATAAAAAAGTGAGGAGTTAGCCTGTTCCACATTACAAATAATTGACGCCCATTCCCTAACTTTACTACAAATCCCATAAAAAAGAGACTCATCATCCAAGCAGCCCTAGAAAAAAAATCCTCCTATTCCTCTCGCGCCAAATCATCCATACCACTTTGGTAAGACATATAGGCCGAGTTATAGAGAGGTATATCCTAGGTTAAAGTAAACTACTTTTCCACTTTGACATTAAAGTTAGCTTAATCAGGGGGGTTTGGGCAAAAGTGGGGTTATACTGTTATAGAAGGGTATAGGGTGGGTTAAATCTACCCAAGCCAAAAGGTTGGGTAGCCTACCCCCACTTTTAACCTACCGAAGACTTTTTTTGGTGCCAAAGAATTTTGAACTAAATTTTGAATTAAGCTACCCTTAGTTTAAAAACCAAGGGTGGCTTAACCGGTTATCACATTAGGCCTAGAGTAGCATGCAAAATGAGCCACCAAACTATCCTGTCACCTTGGTAGGCCAATGTTTCTTCCATTTCAGCATCATCTGCTTGATCTCAAAATAGGAGGGGATGGTGCAATGAGTTCTTGCAACCACCTCCTCCAAATAGAAGAAGAGTAGGAGCAGACAGTGAAAATGTGATCAATAGACTCCACCTCGCAAAGAACGCAAATGGTCTAAATGGCCTGCAAAAGTGGTGCGATCTGTCACACGTGGGTAG
>CM024763.1:120973085-121078085 GCA_014218235.1 Colocasia esculenta | reverse complement strand
AACTCTCCCATCGAAGAAGAAAATCGCGATTTTGGTGATTTTAGCGAAATGCTAACTTTCTAATCTCTCGTAATTAGTTTATCTAAAAATTTGATAATTCAAATAAACCACATGGAACACTAAAAATTCAAAGTCCGGTAAAAAAAAGTCAAACGTGTATGTGACTTCTCCAATGGAGCCACTCTCCTACTGACAGCACTTAGTCTGCTTGAGACCTCTCAGGATTTGGTCAAACTTAAGTTATCATCATCCAAACCTCTTAGAATTGGTCAAATTGAGCTACCATCACCCAACTCATGACACTCATGAGTTTGGGTGATGATAGCTTAGTTTGACTAAATCCTAAGAGGTCTCACGTAGACTTAGTGCTGTCAGTAAGAGAGCGGCTTCTTGAGAAGTCATATGCACGTTTGATTTTTTTTATTGGACTTTAGATTTTTAGTATTTTATTAGACTTATTTGAATTATAAAATTTTAAATATGTCAAATTTGAGAGATTAGAAAGTTGCTACTTTGATAAAATCACAAAAATTGCGATTTTCTTCTTGGATGGGAGAGTTGACTTCTTTTTATTGTAAGAGATGTGATTTTTTTAATATTTTTATTGGATTCAAATGGGGGATATTTCCTTATTTACATGTAATATCTTAAATAAATGAAACTACAAATTTTAACATTACTAAATGGTATTTAGGTTAATAATACACCAAGTCTTTAATATTTTTACTTTTCTTATTTATTATAGAGTAGTAATAATACACAAAATCTTATGTTTCATATATTCTGGATGCATGTATGATTGGTTTTTTATGCAAATATTAGTTCTTTCAATTTATCAGATTTTCCCTCATTTTGCTGTTTTTTTCTATTTTTTCCTGAATTTTCCTGAATTTTCCCCCCAAAAAAACCATTTTATAAACTGGCCGATCCAGGATCGGCCAGACTTCCCTTGGATCCATGGGATCTTGCGATCCGATCCGATCCAGGATCGGATCGAGCCTGGTCGATCCCGATCCCGATTCCGATCCTGCCTTCCATGTATACCCTGTAAAATCCCATGAAAAGCCATCTTTGAACCCTTTGAAGTGTAGAGAGATGGCCCATCTGCTAACCACCCTGCACAAACCACTTCCTCCAGCTCATAAGGGTTTCATAAAACAAAGATACTGTCTGAGCTCCCCAACATCGGAGAAGCAACACCCCAAATCAGTCTAGCTCCCCCAATCTCCTTCATAATGACACTCCCCTCCCCATCCCACTTTGTCTCTTGCACACATAGCACATCCACCTTACACCTCCACACCTCTTCCTTCATAACCCTCCTCTTCTCTACCCCACCTAAACCACTAACATTCCATGAGAGAATTCTTATTGAGATGTTGTGGTTCCTCTCTCACCCCTCTCCTCCTTAGCACTCCTCCTTTCTGGGGTAATCTCTCACCCACTCATATATTGACACTCCACTTTTTATAAAATTTAGAGAATGCCCTTTTTAGGTCCTTTTCAACTGCCATGGAAGAAATGCCCACCTTACCAACCACCTCCCTAGTCCGCTCCGTGCACATAACTTTCACATCCTTAGGCATAGCTCTCACCGCCTCTGCTCTTAAGCAAGATTTACCTACCCTATCACCATCATGTTGGAACAGGGAGTCCTCATTAGTCATCACCTTCCTCCAAGGCAGCCTTGTTTGTCAACGCCCCTTTAGCACCATCACATTGATGTAACAGAAGGAGTGCCGACTATCCCTATACTTGCAAATCATCTGGAGTTGGTTTGGTGAGGTCCATTGCATTTTCGCCGAGGCTATAGTCTCCTCCACCAGAGCTAAGAGAAATGGAGAATGGTCCGTCCCTTCTCCCTGAATGACGATTTTTTGACATTCCTGAGCCTCCCGCCCCTAGGAGAAGTCTCCCAGTGCGACTGGACCCCCAGAGGCAGAAGGCCCTCGCTGCAGGGCTCATCCCTGTGAGAATCCAGAACCTCTTCCATCGTCGCGTTCTTTGTATGCTGTGCTAGAGCAGCAAAGGACACCATTGAAGTCCAGCGAGGCAAAGAGGGGGGTGGCTGATTATCAGAGTGTTGCACACAGAACCCCCCCTCCCCTCCTCGATCTGGCAGGGAAGAAGGCCGATATTGGGCCTTAAGGTCTTGTTACGTGTGACCTCCCGCATATTAGGTAAGTCACAGGCTGCAGGTTCGGGTCTTCGACCTGAGTCCCGGTTGGCCACCTATTCGACGCTGAATTTTAACATGAATATATATGTAGGAGGAACAATGCCATTTGTTCCAAGATTGCGGGCATGTCAGTTTGTTTAACAGATAAATTAAGAATCCGCATGAGGGGGGGGGGAATCATGTGTCCGCTTATCGGACAGTTGCGCGAATATCTGGGATATCCGTTCTGCATACGGATCATCAGACAGAGTGGGTTCATGTATTGGACCTTTCCCCATTGACCGAAGTCGGTGTTAATTTACATCGGCTTAAAGTCCGAACATCTTTGATTAATCGTCAAATAAATTTAGATCCCTTCCTTGGTATGTCCTAATGCGAGAGGCATGTAGGCTATGTCTGCTCATTCATGGCTAGCATTCATCATCAAGTGTATGTTTTAGGGATTTGGGAAGGTTTCTGGACTCTAGGGATATTTTGGTAATTTCTGGGTTCTAGGATTTTTTTTGGTAATTTGGGCCAAGTCAGGGGTTTGATACAAACTTCAGACTGGTAGAGGGGTTTACTACAATTCAAGACTTCTGGAGACTCAGGTCATTTTGGGAAGGTTGGGAGGTCATTTAAAGACTCTTTGGATTGCAGGGGTATTTCGATAATTTGGCCAAACTTGATGGCTTGGTACAAGTCCAGGGTTGGTAGAATGTGTTTCTCAACTTTCGAGAGCATTGGGGCTATTTTTGGAAACTTTGAGGGTGGTTTGGCAATTTTCCGACGCACGGGGTTTTTGTGTAATTTGCCACATGACTGCAAAGTGAGTACATAAAAATGATAAGCCACTTTATTCATCATGAGTACAAATATAATGTGTGGTTGGCATATTGTTGTGTATACAAACTAGAAAGTAGGTTCCCGCACTGACATGGGTTACAAGGGCATAGCCATAATTTGGATAATTACAGGGTATAACTGCAATTTGTAGATTGAACATGTCCGTTCTGTGAGGAGGGGCATTTTCGTAACTTTTGAGGGTTACACATGGCCACCGTCCATTAGACACACGGATGGTACATGACCTGGATCTCTACTGGTATGAGTGTAAAGTATGAGGGTATTTTTGTAATTTCATACCCTTGACGGACTTGCACAACTGGACCAGATCACGAGCCATGAGTGCGTTTCACGAGCACAAATACTTGAAGCTAGGAGCCTTCTGGATGTTCTTCTCCTCTTGATCTGCGTCTCTGCAACATGGTACTCCGCATTGACGCGAATACAAGAGCATAGCCACCATGTCGCAAAGTGATATTCCGCACTGACGCGGGTACAGGGGCATGACCATCATGTCGCAAAATGGTTTTCTGCACTGATGCGGGTACAGGAGCATAGCCGATGTGGTTGACGTATTGTCGATTGCATAACATGGTATTCCGCACTGATGTAGGTTCAGGGGCATTGCCACCATTTGGGTCTTTCAACCTACAAGGGTATTTTGGTAACATCTGAGAGCTACATATTTTTACCCTCCAAATGGTATGAAGACGCTATATAACAAGCGTCCTTGAGCCCATGAGAGCATGAGGGCATAAGCGTAAAATCTCAGAGTGTTTATGCAATTTTGCATACCTTTGAGTGTGTTACACAAAGCCCTAGACGAACAAGCCAACGAACCATGAATAAGTGCACAAACTTGGCTCCAACTGGTTTAGCTTTAGGCTCCTCCCCATTAACAACCTTTCCACTTCGCACTGATGCAGGTTATAGGGGCATAGCCCCAATTTGGAAAAGTGCAAGGTCTGATTGCAATTGTAGGACTTAGATTTTCCTAGTCGACGAGAAAGGATATTTTTGTAACTTTTGAGTGTTACATTTTTACCCTTTGAGCGGCATGGAGACGTTATATGGCGATCATATTTGAGCCTATAATGGCATGGGGGCATAAGTGTAAAAACCCAATATGCAATTTTGCACACCCTTGAGGGCTTACACAAACGAGCCCACGATCGCACGAGCCAACAGACCACGGACTGTGAACCACAAACACCTGGTTCCAAGTCATAGTTGTCAAGGCGTCAAGGCGACCAAGGCGTAGGTGGGGTCTCGAATCGCCTAAGCGCTTAGGCGCTCGCCTAAGCGGTGCCTAAGCATTTAGGACGGAACCAAGTATGAGTTGTTTTCAAGTGTCCCTCTTACATGATATTTATGTATTTATAAATATATATAATGATGAAAATTCAATAAAAAATATCATAATATGACAGACATAAAGACAATGAAAGCAACAAAAATTAAACTCCAAGTAAACAAACTCACATTATATATCATAAAGTCATAAAAAATCTAAATTGACATCTTCAAATAAATAAGCATACTAAATAAGAACAAGAAGTACAAATTTCATTCTATCATCAGAAAACTAATTTTCAACTTTTAAAACAAGCAATACACATACATGTAAATATGTTAAATAAAAATAAGAAGTGCAATATCTTAACACACTTAAAACAAGTAAAAACTAAATGAGTCCATTACATAATCCCACAATATGCCTAAAAATTGAAAAGAAACTAGAAAATAACAAGTCTCATGTGTTTGGGTGATGATAGTTTAAGTTTGACTAAATCCTGAGAGATCTCAAACAGACTAAGTGCTGTCAGTAGGAGAGCGGCTCCCTTGGAGAAGCCATATGCACGTTTGACTTTTTTTACGGGACTTTGGATTTTTAGTGTTCCATATGGTTTATTTGAATTATCAAATTTTTAGATAGGTCAAATTATGAGAGATTAGAAAGTTAGCATTTCGCTAAAATCATCGAAATCGTGATTTTCTTCTTCGATGGGAGAGTTGACTTTTTTTTGGTAAGAGATATGATTTTTTTGATATTTTTATTGGATTCAAATGGGGGGTACTTCTTTATTTACTTAAATTATAACATTTACTTAAATGATATTCAGGTAAATAAGATGTTACCTGGAATCGGGTTGGACTCAGCCCTGAAAACCGACCTGAATCTACTGTCTAAGTGGGATATTGCAGACCCCTAAAGGGTCTAGGCGTGCCCAAGTGCCCTTGGCGTGCGCCTTGGCCGCCTTAGCGGCGTCTTGGGGCGCCTTTTCTCCTCTTAGAAAGGCGAGGTGTTTTAAGGCGGCTGAGGAAGCGCCTTGCACTTAAGCGGCGCCTAGGCGCCGCCTAGGCGTCCGCCTTGACAACTATGCTCCAACTCCAAGTGTTACCAGTTTAGCCTTCTTCACATGTGTCGTATACATCTTGCCTCCAAAATGGGGCCACTTGTTGTACTCTGTAGATTTTGATGATCATAAAAATCTTAAGTTTAACTCATGTTAGGAAAATTACAAAAAACACTAAGTATAATTCATGTTCTTGACCCAAGTGTTTGGATTATTTATATGTGATTTAAGGGTCTAATTTGGGTGTTAAGTGTGCAGTAAAAATGTCCACAAGTCGCACTTGAAGTGGACATTACAAAGTCCAAAACTTGGACAAAAAGAAAAGACAAGACAGATAGAAGAACTGTAGAATTGACACAATCGGACGACCAACTTTGGTAAATCGGTCGACTGATTATCAAAAGGAAAGTCGGTCGTCTGATTATCAAAAGGTGTAGATCAGAAGATCGGACGACTGACTTTTAAGAAGCGGTCGACCGATTATGTGAAACTCCTATCGATTGAAGAACAACAAGGCTCAATCGATTGATGACCAAGTAGAAAATCGGACGATCGATTTGGGGATTTCGGTCGACCGACCTAGTCAGTAGGTACAAATTGGCACTGGGATAGTCAAGAAATCGGACGACTGATTCTCCAGAATCGGACAACTAATTGGCCAGTTGATTTCTAAGCCGAAGCGCCAATTGAAGTTAAGATAGAAATCGGATGGCTGATTCGAAGATTTCGGTCGACCAATTCTGACGTTTCTGCATACGGACTTTCCTAAATAGAGTCCTACGGAGATCAAGCTCTTTTCAAACTTTGAGGAATCTTTTAGGGTTATAAATACTATATGTTCTCGTATTTTGGAAGAGCACCACACCTCCAAACGATCATCTCGTGCCCCAGAGTTAAAGAGAGGATTTTGAAGCCCTAGGAAGAGCCTACAAATGCTCTGAACTTGTAGAAACCTGAAGAACGAGTCTCCTCGTCTAGAAGCCTTCCAGAAGTTCTAGGAAGGTGTTCTTCATCAAAAAGGAGTAGACTTGGTGCTGCTACTTGCAAGGCTCTGTTCTGAAGCGTTCTACATTAGCCAATTCTACACTAAGACATCGTCGGGCAAAGACGACCACAAGGCCGACCTTTTGTGACAGGAGAATTCTATACTTGCTTGTTTAGATTGTTGTTCTCATATTCTCGTTTTTCTTTTGTTCTTTTTAGAACTCTGAATATCACTGTGTATGTATGCTCGGGTTGTTGATCTCATGTTGTGGGTGTGTAGTGCGTGCATGCATACACACTGAGTTGTCTCGTCCCCAGAAACGAGGCGGGATTTATGTTGTCCCCGAAAACAACCTTGTGTTGGGATTTATGCTTGGACCTTGAAATAAGTAGTGAAAATCCTCACAGGGTGTGAGGTAGTGGACATAGGCGCACACAGGGGTGTGTTTGCTGAACCACTATAAATCCTACGTGTCTTATGATTTGATCCATATCTTCTACCTCCGTTCTATACACGTTAGGATAGTTGGTTTCGCAGTTTCTATTGTCATATTCCATTGTGCACATCGTTTTTATAGATTGTCTTATTTGAGTTTAATCTATTATGTTTAAAAGATTTTTTAAATTAGGCGATAACCAATTCACCCCTCCTCTTAGTTGCTTATCGCACGTACCCCTGTACTACACCACTGGGGGCCTATTTATAGAGTTTAGGGCCAACATGGTCATAAGAGGGGCCAGCAGGTTCAACAAGTCTCAAAATGAGGCTGTTGGACCCGCTGGGGGTCCAAAAGTGGGGTGTTGAACCCGCTGGGTGTCCAGCGGGTTCAACTAGCCTCAAACTGGGGCGGTCAAACCCGCTAGATATCCAGCGGGTTCGACTGGCCTCTTTGGAGGATGGTTGGTCCCGCTGGGGTCCTGGCGGGACCAAGTAGGCCCAAGTGGGGCCAAACAGACCCAAAAATGGGCCATCCGGTCCCCCACAACCCATCCAAGGGCCTACCGGATTCAGCAGGGGCCTCTTGGGGGGCGCGGTCCTCCTTTCCCTTTAAAAGGACCCCTCCTTATTTTCGCGCCATAGGTGCGTTGAAAAATGGGTGCAACAAATGCCCCCCACATCACTTGACCAGCGCCCTGGTTTGTGCCTCCCGAACCGCCAACGACCCATTTAGCTAGATGCGCACCAGTTATAGGGAACCGCGAGTCACCGTGATTCGAAATCGAATTGCTTGCCAATGCATCGTCCTCAACCTCCAGCCAAGGCTCCTGTTGTCCTACGGGCGGCGGTGGTGGGGCCTGTACCTCCTGAAGGAGCCAACATCGGATGACAACCCTCTTGCGGCTGAAGTCTACGATGAGAACGGCTGGCAAGTCGTTTGGGCTGTACACCTTGACCGTTGCCAGGATCTTCAACCTTGCCACTGACAAAGCAAATTCCAAAGACCCCTGTACAAGTACATCGAAGCAGCACACCAAGGTCCCTACCCCTTCATTGTTGCAAAATCCTATGGGAATCCCTTCCATCGGGACCCCGAAGCTTCTCACCAGCAAGGATGGGAAGGTTCCAAGCGTCTTTGACAACCGATGCGGACTTAAAAGGTCCCACCTGCCGCAATCCTATCAGCTTTCTCGGTCCTCTCTACCCCCTCTTCACAGCTACACACTGCGAAGAACATGGTATGACCAACTCGCAATACTCTTCATTCATCCCTTGTAAGATTCACTAAGCTTTGCCTAACACCCCCCTCCCCCCCCCCCCCCACAACCACCAATCTTCTCCTTGGATGGCAGAGTCGAATCAGGGTGCTGGATCGGATCCAGCCGACCCCGATCCGAGTCTGGTCGGATTGCAGGATCTGTTCGATTCCATGGGAATCTGGCCGATCTTGGATCGGCCAAGTTAAAAAATGAAGAAAAAATGTGAAAAAATTAGGAAAAATCATAAAAATATATAATAATAGAACATTTTGGGTATATCCATAGTCTAGTTGCACATATGTTCATATTACAATACAGAGCAACGATAATTATGATACCAAAGTAAATGTTATATTTGTAGTTTCATTTACTTAAGATATTACATGTAAATAAGGAAGTACCCCCCATTTGAATCTAATAAAAATATCAGAAAAATCATATCTCTTACAAATAAAAAGTCAACTCTTTCATCCAAGAAAAAAATCGTAATTTCGATGGTTCCATCAAAATAACGACTTTCTAATCTTTCATAATTTGACATATATAAAAATTTCATAATTCAAATAAACTCGATAGAATACTACAAATCTAAAGTTCGGTAAAAAAAGCCAAACGTGCATATTACTTCTCTTAAGGAGCCACTCTCCTATTGACAGTACTTAGTCTGCTTGAGACTTCTCAGGATTTGGTCAAACCTAAATTATCATCACTTAAACTCATGAGAATTGTCACTTTCTAGTTTCTTTTCAATTAGAAAGTGAAAAATCTAATGAGTTTAGGTGATGATAGCTTAAGTTTGACCAAATCCTGAGATGTCTCAAGCAGACTAAGTGTTGTCAGTAGTAGAGTGGCTCCCTTGGAGAAGTCATATGCACGTTTGACTTTTTTTACCGGACTTTAGATTTTTAATATTCTATTGGGTTTATTTGAATTATGAAATTTTTAGATATGCCAAATTATGAAAGATTAGAAAGTCGCTATTTTGATGGAACCATCGAAATCACTATTTTCTTCTTGGATGGGAGAGTTTACTTTTTATTTGTAGGAGATATGATTTTTCTGATATTTTTATTAGATTCAAATGGGGGTACTTCTTTATTTACATGTAATATCTCAAGTAAATGAAACTATAAGTGGACAGGATCACACGTAGCCAAGGTAAGCTGAGGGCATCGGGCTACAATAGGTGGGATCGGATGGAGTCGGCCCGATTCTGCTCGATCCACCCTGATCCCACCTTAAATAGTGGGTGGGTCCCCCCCCCCCAAAAAAAAAAAAAAAATCGGGTCGCCATAGGCTGATTCCGACCCTAGTCGGCCGATTCCAACCCGGATCGGCCGACTTTGCCATCCATGATCTCCTCCTCCAACTCTCACGGCGAGTTACGAACTCCTCCGGGAAGTCACCTACCTCAACAACCTTCCCACTTCTCCGACCCAGCACAGCAGGCCTCACAGGCCCCCTAACCACGTCAGCAAAGCTCCTGGAGTCCCTTGTTTCCTTTCTTCCTGTAGCCGCTCCCCAGGGCACCCCACTGTGATTCGACCCATACTCCTTTTACCCTGCTTCCTCCTATTCTCTGCAGCAGTCCGGCGAAAACAGGGCACCATCTGCTGATATGTCCCCGCCTTCCCCCCCCCCCCCCCCCTCCAAACCATTTGCAGCTTTCTCTCTAGAGAAAGCTAGAGAGAGAAAGTAGTATATGTTTCTAGGAATGTTATTTTTGCAATTTTTTATGTATGGTTTATTTGCAAAGTCCTCTTTATTTGAGTGGTTATGGCAGACTTAATTTACTGACATTTGGTTCCATTGCTTAGGGCTCACGGAGTCTCTATTTCTTGCTCATAAAGATGAATATGCTGAACATGAGCAGGCGTCACTTAGGCAACTATATCAAGCGAAGGTTTCCTCCATCTCACAACTTAATTTGAGATTGTATTTTTTTTCCTGTTTTTTTATATCCTGCATTCATCTCTCACCATTGGAATACCTTGTCTAGATGGAAGAACTGCGTTCAGAAGTCCAACAATCATCAGACTCTGCTGGTGCATTCTTGCGTTCAAAAGCCTCCCCTGCACCATCCCAGCAACAGATATCTGTTACTGTTGTGACAGAATTCGTGCGGTGGAATGAGGAGGCTATATCTAGATGCACTTTATTTTCTTCCCAGGTAAGGCTTTCTGAAAGTTGTTTTTTATTCTGTTCTCAGTAAACATGTGGTCCTACTTCTGACTGACTGTTTCTCCAAACTGCCAGGGATCTGACATTATCTTTTTATCTTTTTAATGGGGTTTCTTTTTTGTTTTTGGTTTTATTTGTTGTAATATACACTTATTTTTTGAGAGTCCTCATTCTCCTCTCCTTTTGTTCTTTGGGGAGGTGAGGTTGTTTATGTTGGAGTGTCGATCTGGTGAGAGGGCTTTTGTTTGGAGGTCTTTTTGGTGTTTGGCCTCTACTCTTGTACATTCTTCATTTTTCAATATACTTTGTGGTACTATCCACATTTCAAAAAAAAAATATACACTTGTTTTTTTGATCAGTCTAGGATGTTATGCTTCTTAAGTTGAGCCGAAACTTTGTATTTTACTGATGGTGATACTTATACATTTTATCTTGCCGGTGCTTTTTCAGTTTCTAATTATTTTCCTTCATTGTTTTCCGGTTACCCGTGTAGACTTCTCTTGAATCAGCCAATACTTTTCATTTTATCTTAGATGGTTATATGAACTGCAAAGGTTTGCCATCTACATCACAGCAGCTTCTTGGAAGATCAAAATAGAAGTGCCCATTAGAGAGCGTAATCTTTAAGGCAACACAGCATTTCAAAGAGAAGAAAGGCCACCTTGGGATTGTTCCAAAAAGAGATCTCAGGAAGACCTTCAAGAAACCTCAAGATTGTAAACCATGATCAGCTGCAAGGAGTGATCGTTACATCTTTTCAGGATCCAAGGCTTGGTGGTGTGGTGTTGGCTTTGAAGTATTTCTATTGTGGGCAGTTTTATGCATGGATGGCAGGGTCGGGTCGGCTGGGTGAGTCGGACCCAGCCGACCCCGACTCGGGTCGGGTCGGGTCGGTGGAGCCAGCCGACTCCAATGGAGTCTGGCCGACCCTGGGTCGGCCAGAGTAAAAAATTATTTAAAAAATGAAAAAAATCAGGGAAAATCCCTAAAATTTACAGAAAATTACCTAGACACATACAACATTCATTGAAATCAAACACATTGAAATTTAAATCCCTAATTTTTATACCCTAATTAGGGCTAAATTTGGAGATTTAAGAGAATGAAGTCATAAACATGTTAAATATGCTATAGATCTACAGATCTATAGTCTATTTACCATTTCCTATTTTTTCAGATTTAAAAAAAAAATTGAAAAATCTCACCTCACAGAAGAGAGAGAAGAGAACAGAGAGAGAGGAAGGGCGCCGGCGGCTGCTTGCAGTGGCGGCGGCCGGCGGCGAGCCTCCCGGAGCTCCGGCGGCGGCGGCGGCGGCGGCGGCGAAGGTGGCTGCTCCGGCAGGGGGAGGGGGGCAGGGGGCTGGGAAGGGGGGTGCTCGGGACTGCGCAGACAGGGTTCTGTCCGCGCAGTCTCGGGACGGGATCCCTCCTTAAAGGGGGATCCGCGGGGTCGGGCGGGTCGGGGTAGTCGGGTCGTGAAGTCGCGCGACCCCAGCCCGACTACCGGGAATCCGCGGATCCCGGCCAGTTCCCCCGCCAACTCGGGTCGCCGGGCGCCGACCCGACCCCGACCCGACCCGACCCGACCCGCGCGATTTTGCCATCCATGGTTTTATGTGCATAGGCTGAGCATTTTAAACCCTTGTCTGCCATATCAATGCATAGGGCATGGTGCCAGGGTAGGCAGTTCTGCATAGAGTCCTTTGTCTGCCATAAGTCCCTTGTCTGCCATACCATTGGATCGGGGTGCTGGATCGGACCCAGACAACCCCGATCTGAGTCGGGTTGGATTGCTGGATCCGCCCGATTCCATGGGAATCTGGTCGATCCAGGATCGGTTAGGTTAAAAAATGAAGAAAAATTGTGAAAAATGAAGAAAACATCAGGAAAAATCAGAGAAAATTGTAGAAAATTTTGAAAACACATACAACATTCATTGAATACAAACACAATGAAATTCAATTCTTATCATGTACATGCATTTGAATGTAAACAAATTGGATTAATGAGAAATTGTAGTTTACTTGAACATCACCTCGAGATATGGTTATGTACCTGAACATCATTTAAGTAAATGTTAGTATTTATAGTTTCATTTACTTAAGATATTACATGTAAATAAGGAAGTACCCCCCATTTGAATCTAATAAAAATATCAAAAAAATCATATCTCTTACCAATAAAAAGTCAACATTCCCATCTAAGAAGAAAATCACAATTTTGGTGATTCTATCAAAATAGTGTCTTTCTAATCTCTCGTAATGGGGGGTACTTATTTATTTACGTGTAATATCTTAAGTAAATGAAATTACAAATATAACACTAACTTAAATGATGTTCTGGTAAATAAGGTAAGTGGAGGGAATCAGGCTACAGCGGGTGAAATTGGGGTGGATCGTGCGGAATCGGACTGGATCGGGACGATTCCGTCCGATTCGGGTCCATCTAGTCTGATTCCACCTTACATCGTGGGTGGGTCGACATCCCCCCCCCCCCCCCCCCCCAAAAAAAAAAAAAAAAAAAACCGATTCCGACTCGAATCGGCCGATTCCGATCCTAGTCGGCCAATTTTGTCATCCATCATGGTGCCAAGGTAGGCAGTTCTGCATAGAGTTTAAGTAGCTTCACTTGGGGGGACAAGTAGAGGTGCCTTAATCCCGACATGTTAGTAGATCAAAAGAAGAATGCCTAAGGTGATATGTTATTAAATAATGCATGTAGTTCAGAAATCAGAAGTATGAATACATTGCCTAGGCGATTGAGGTGATAAATATTTAATAGTATATTTAGTTCAGAAACATGAATACATATATAAATACCACCTAATTGGATGCATATATAGAACTATTTATTTCTATGTACTAAATTATTGTATAACTCACTAAAACCATTCATTCCTGTATGTACAGTTTAACAAAATAAATTGCAAGCGAACAAATTCACACACATTTGTATAAATACACTAAAATGATAACAGAAAGAGAACATTGGTTGCCTAAATGGCTTCTTTGTGGAATGGACAGGGACAGAGAAGGTGGCAACTTAGGCATGGGATCACCTAGGCAAAATGGGCCCACGCAAGGTGACTTGTGGCTGCCTCACCTGGTCTCATCACCTAGGCGACTGCCCCTGCCACCTTTGATAACATAGGTTGAAATAATCATACATTTGTTTGATCGACTGCAGTTGTATCTGAAGATTATATGACTGGAAGAGGTCAAACCTCCTTGGTCCTAATGCCCCTGTCATAGAAACATAGTTTACATTACGCCCTCTGAATGGTAGTTGTTGCATTTCCCCCCTCCAAGGATGAAATTATGATTTGAAGAGGTAGTTGTCAAGCATGTTTCTACTTTGTGCAAAGATCTGTATTTTTTTTTCAAAAAATTTAAGCTGTAACTGATACCAAAAAACAGGACATTGGTGGCTAGACATGCACAAACTCTGAACTGTTTCAGCTACTTGATATGGGGGGACTGGAAGGGCCCCTTCATGAAAGGGAAAATTTGGCGAAGTACCTTGTAGGCTTGTACTACATGTTTGACTGTAAGCCCTTCATTTTCTAACAGGAATGCTGCTTGATGTGGAATTTCTTGGGATCATCAGATGAACAACTGATAAATGTGGTTGTTCCATGTTTATAACTACTAGTAGTGAACATTGCAGGAACTTTATGATGAATAGTATATTCAGCATGAATTAAATACACATGCCTTTTACAAATGGAAAGCCTCCTAAACTTTTTTGTAATTGCAGATGATTTTTCTATCAAAATAGTTTCCTTGTTAATGTCATAGCAAGGGTTCTTACTGGTGTTTCTAACTCTTAAATTCTTTTCACTATTCAAAAACTGGAGTGAGGGGCTGTGATGAACCAGTACCACTTATCTTCTAATTTCAGGGGCCTATGCTTGTGGCCAAAACCAATTACTTTATGTGCTTAGCGGTGCCTTTACTTGTTGGAACAAGATATTTATTATCTGTTTCTCTTGCTTTCATCTTATCTAAATGCTCTTCAACATTTTGCTTGCCACTGTTCATTGTCAAAGGAAGTGGTCTGCTTCTGTCTTCTAATAAGCAATCAGGAGGACTGGATGGTGGTTGGCTGAATGCCTCAGGCCATGTTTTGGACCTTTGATTCTAACATCAGCTAGCGAGGCAGTACTTGCCTGGCTTGAGGTGATAAGCTAGATGCTAGGAATGACTGCCAAATGTGCTCATGCTGCTTGTTTCTCCATTTTAGGATCATCAAGCAAGCTTGCAGCCATTCCTACACTATGAAGTATTGTCCTTTGTTGCTAGGGACCTGATCTTTGGCTTAGTAACTCATTAGGTAGTGTTGTCCATTGAGGCTGTGGGAAAGCAAAAGAGAATATGTTATCTTTCCTTTTCTTGACAATGCACTGTTCATATTCTTGATATGCAATTTCTGTTTTCCTTGCAATGCACTCCCAGTCACTTAGCTCATATGTGTTCAGAGTCTGATAGGGTATGGTGCACAAGCATAGTTTGTCATTGTTGTGGTTTAGTCCCACACTGGAAATCCATGTTAGTTTCACCTCTATATATGTAGAGGATTTCTTCAACTCAATGCTTAGGTCTTGGGTTAGAGTTTGGGCCTTTAACATGGTATGAAAGTGGTTTACCTATTTACCCATTGGATCCTCTCTCCTTATGTGGACACTTGTCCCCACTTGTGTTGCATCGCAAACCGGTTGCTTCGGTGCTAGGGTCTAGGCTTGGTGTGAGGGGCGGTGTTGTGGTTTAGTCCCATATTGAAATCCTTGGGACTTGGGAATTTCACCTCTTTATATGTAGAGGATTCCTCAACTCAACGCTTAGATTTTGAGTTAGAGTTTGGGCTTTTAACAACGGTATCTTACAATATTTCTGAAGCCTCACTGAGATCTTTTTATCTGTAAGGTTTCTGGGATGGAATGTGTACAAAGCCCAATAATACATGAGAGAGAAAGGAGCAGCGGGGAAGTAGGAATTAGGATACGGAGGAGGAAAGGAGGTAGCAGGTAGAAAGAGAAGAGGAAGAAGAAGAGGAGGGGCTCTTCATCATGTTGAGATGGCATTCAGATCTGATCAAAGCAACCATTGTAAATGTGTGGATTCATTTTGCATTTGGTTTTAAGGTTATCGTGATCTTTTGTTGTTTGGTTGCTTATTTCTTAATCTCTGTAAGATCTCTTTGAGATTTATTCTCTTCAGCCCTCCAAGATGATATTGTGATCTGATGTGACATTCCTGGCTTAGAAATGATGTACTTTGCCTTTTTAGGAGAGTAATATATGGGGTATGATATGTAAAGACAAAGGAGAACACAGTCTGAAGATTTCAAGGGAAAACATTATTGTCATCACACTCCATGGAGCTAGGGTTACTATAAGAATAGTTTTGCCTTTCTTTGTTATTTTTGCTATGTTTTTATCCTTTTTTTTTTCAAATGCAACAGCTAGAAGAACATCTTTTGTCCCACAAAAATGTTTTCATCTTGGGCATGGTGTACAAGAAATCTATTTCTGATTAATTGAAATTTCTAAGGGATTTAGTGAACTTCTTAATTTATGCATGAGTGGGCAGAAAAAAACATATCACACTTGTTATGTTGACCATTGCATCGAATGCAATTATCATTATGCAAATGCAAAGGGAAAGGGTCATTTGAGTCATGAAACAGGTACCAGTTGTTGCCTGTTGCGATCTAGGACTTGGGCCTGGGGTTGTGTTGATAACCAAAGATGGCAGTTAGAGTTGAAAGTCGGATTAAAAAACTATAATGACCAATTAATTGTGATTTAATCAGGATACGCCCATTTTCCTTTTTTATTTTTCTACTCTTTCAGTCCTTCCTGCCTGTGTCCACTGTCTTTTAATCTCTATCATGGTTTGCAATCTCTTGAGAATCTCTCGTGAATCTCTCTCTCTCTCTCTCTCTCTCTCTGGTTTGCTAAGATCCTAAATGTCCAAAATGCCTAGCCGAAGACAGTGTTCAAGTAAAGTCTTGCAGCTATTATATGTGATGGGGATCGAAGAGCTGAGAAAACGAAGCCAAACGGAGACCCGATTGATGTAATTTTATGTATTTGAGTAGTCTTAGTGAGATTGTAGGTCCAATAAGAGCCCAATAGGGTCTTTTCTATTTTTCTGTAATTTTTGGTACGAATTTTGTACTATTTTAGGTCTGAGGGTTATTTTAGTCAATATTGAGTCATTTGGAGTCTTTAGGTTTATTGCTTATAAAAACTCTTGTAAGTCTCCAACAAGGGGACATTGATTTATTAAAAAAAAAAGAATCTTGTGAGCCGCCACCTTCCCTCCTCTCTCTTCCTCTCTGTGTTTCTCTCTCCCTGCGTTCCTCTCTCTCTGCTCCTCCTTCCCCCCTTCTTCCCAGCGAGAAACTCTCTTCTTCTATCTTCTTCTTCTTGCTCTTCTATGCTGTCCCGCATCAATATGACTTTATTATATAGTTTGCATTTCTATCATCCAAGCTCAAGGCCTTGAGACCCATTGTTTTCATCCACCCCCACCGATCATAGTACTGTGAAGTCACTGGATCATGAACATCTAGAGGCTAGAGCTATGATGTGTCAATGTTGAGCCACCTATCCTTGATGACCTGCTATTGTTGGCCGTACATGCACCTCCATGGAAGGCAGAATCGGCCAATCCAGATCAGGATCAGCTGATTCTCGGCCAGATTGCTGTATGCCAATCCAATTCCAGCTGCGGAGGGACTGATCCAGGCTGATTTCCACTGGAATCAGCTTGAATCGGGCCAAATCTGTCGAGACCAGCCTGGATCGGGGCAATTTAGCCAATCCAAAGTGCATATATATATATATATATATATATATATATATTTTTTTTTTTTTTCAAACCCCCCTTTCCCATACAGCCAATTGCTTTCCCTTTCCTGATGTGCCCCCGTCCCCTCCCCCCGTTTGCATTCTCTAAGTGTAAAGGGGAAGGGGTGGGGCCACATGAAAGTGGGAAGGTGGAGGTGGGGGGCGGGGTGGGGGCCGCATGGGGAAAGTAAAGGGTGGGGGAACCACATGAGGAAAGGGAAAAAGGGGAGATGGAGAGAGGGATCATCCAGGATATATATACTTTTCTTTTTGCCACTTCTTCTTTTTTATTTTTTTTTATTTTTCCTATTTTTAATAAATTTTAATGATTTTTTCAAACTTCCTCTGGATCGGCCTATCTGGGTGATCTGATACTTTTTTCCATGGCACTTGGATCTTCAAACCAAAGAAAACGAGTATGAGAAGAGGAGCATGATGAAAGTGGAAATGATAAGAAGAAGGGTAAGGAGGGAGCTCTTACAATACAGACTACAGAGTGCATATTATCATCTCCCGAGATTAGTTCTGGATCTCTCTGAGATCTCTTCATTTTTACCCTCCTGAGATAAAGCCAAGATTTTGTACAACATTCCTTGAGCTCAATCACTGGAATTGATTGTTTTGGAAAAAATAGTGCGAAGTTGGGGGTGGGTCAGTTTGGCTCCTATCTGTCGGCAAAGATTGTGCGAGTGTACTCTGGCTTTCAGCCACATCGAGAGCAGAGGAGGACGTGTCTGGTCATAGAACTGGTCTAGGCATGGAAAAGAAAATCAAATTGGCCCAGGGATCACCCTGGGCCGATCTCGATCCGGATCAGATTGGATCGGCCGATCCGCTGGAAGACATAGAATGGCCAGATTAAAAAAGTTTTTTGAAAAAAAAAAGTAAAAATCTTGAAAATTCAAAAATATGTCAGGAAAAATGTCTTCAATATATATATATATATATAATCATATACACACACAATATTTATGTAGTCATATACATATATGCATATCATATTAACGTAGTAAATGTTGGAATATGGAGCTTGAGGCTGTAAATTCTTCAATGTGCGGGTATGCACATGCGGATCAACCAGCACGGTTAGGTCACATGGATGGACCTAAGCGGTCAGGTTGCAGGGGCCAAGGGGGGCAGCAAGCCAGCTCCCCTTGCCGGGGTTTCAGGGGGTTCCGCCCCCTGGAAAGAAAATTTCAAGTTGCAAAGCAAAGGATCAGATCTCATTTGTTTGTACATATTTGTTATGATACACGTAATCATATAAATAAATTTACACGTGTGTATATGTTATGTAATCACATACATATCTCTTAAATGTATAACCATAATTAATATTATATCTTTATAGTATATTTATCATATTAATGAATACATATATGTGTGTTAACGTACATACAATCCTATATTAATGTAAATATAATAATAATATGTGCATATATTTAGTTG
Source organism: Colocasia esculenta (assembly GCA_014218235.1). NCBI lineage: Eukaryota > Viridiplantae > Streptophyta > Magnoliopsida > Alismatales > Araceae > Colocasia > Colocasia esculenta. Next base: position 121,059,559 of record CM024763.1, on the reverse strand, counting down.
ACATATATATATGACAATGAATGTAGATGGCTGTACATACATTAATGTAAATATAATAATAATATATACATGTATATGGTTAATATATATATATATATATATATATGACACTGTATATGTATAAATTTTGTGTCGCAGAATCAGCCGGATTGGCCGATTCGGCCAGAATTTCACCAATCCAGGGGGCTTCCCCTTGGAATTGGATCGGCCTAGGCCAATCTGATACAGAATCTTTCCATGAACCTCGTGTGAAAGTCAGCCTAGCTGGAGTTTAGCGGAAGGGTGTGTGGAAGGAGGGGGATTAGGTATAGCAATGACCATGGAACTGTAACATGCCTCGTTTATTTGTTGCTAAGGTAAAAATAAACTGTTTCTTTTTTATTATTTGATTTTCATATGGCTAAAATTGTGGTTGACCTTGTCATTACATTCGTTGGTTGTCACATGAATTCTTTTGCGTCAGGTGTGTTAGAATTCTGGTGCTTATAGTGTTGTTTCCTTTTTCACCATTGTTGGCTGGGTCATCTTCCTCCTGTCTGACACTATGAATTGGACTGCTTGTTTAGTTTTTGTTTGTATATTGTCTATATTTTGCTTTGTTCTTTTTGGCATGAAATAAGAGCTGGTGCTACTCATGTCTTGTTTTGGAGATGATCATAACATACCAACTTGTTTGTTGATGACTCATATGCAGCCTGCTACACTTGCAGCCAATGTGAAGTCAGTTTTTACTTGCTTGCTTGATCAAGTAAGTATGTCTATGTTTGGGTTTCTGTTCTTTTCAGTTAAGTACAGCATTGAGCATTGCCTCTAGCTTTGACTCTGTTTTTATGGTCCACAGGTGAGTCAATATCTAACTGAAGGACTGGAACGAGTAAGAGAGAGTTTGAATGAGGCTGCAGCTTTGAGGGAAAGATTTGTTCTTGGTACCAATATTAGTAGAAGGGTAGCTGCGGCGGCTGCTTCTGCTGTAAGTTAATAATTATACCACATGATGAGCATTTTTTTTTCTTGTCCCAAACCTTTTCCTATAAATGTCTTTAAAAATGGAATAGGGAGTTCAAAATTAGAAATGGATTGTTGATGGTGTTCAGGCTGAAGCTGCTGCTGCTGCTGGTGAAAATGGTATCAGATCATTTGTGGTGGCTGTGCAGCGCTGTGCTAGCAGTGTGGCAATATTGCAGCAGGTTGATTATTTTTGTTTTAAATAAATAATTATACACATTTAAGTTTGGGATTTCGTCTCAATACAAAGTTAAATAATTATGTTTGTTTCTTTTCCTTTCAGTATTTCTCAAATACGATATCTCGGCTCTTACTGTCACTGGATGGCGCCCATACAGCTTGTTGTGAAGAAATGGGCACATCTATCTCCAGTGTTGAGAGTGCTGCTCACAAGGGGCTTGTACAATGTATAGATACTGTTATGGCTGAGGTGTGTTCCCTACTGATTCCTTTAGTCCTTGAACTGTTGAACATAATTATACCTAAGCATCATAAAATGCTTAATATAGTGTTTTTTCTTTTCATCGTTTCTTCTCCCTTCCAGTGCTTTCTTTTTTTTTTTTTTACTTTTTTTTTTTGGAAGTTGACAACAAATACTACGCTTTGTTCATGTTGTTATTCAGAAGTATGGAGTGAAGAGAGGAAGAGTGGAGGAGATGAAGACGACATGGGAAGGAGGGCCTGTGGCTTCAAAAAAACAGCCACAGGCCTCTATTCTTTTATTTTGTTAAGTCTTTTCAATATTAGTGTTGCAGAAAGAAATCTGTGCCCCTACTCAAGACAGTCCAAAAAAACCTCCTAGCAGGTCAATCTTCCTTGAGGATGCACACCGAAGGGACTTCCTTCTCACTGATGTGCCAAAGAGTGATGGAGAAGAAAAAGGAGGAGGAGAGGGGGGGGGGGGGGGTCCTTTTATAGAGAGGAGCAAAAAAGGGAGAAATGAAAAGAGGGAAAGAGAGCGCTGCAGCAGGAGGTGGGCTTGAGGAGGCTTCAAAAGAGGAAGGTCTGGCCGGTGGCCGCCTGTACCGCCTATCATCATCTTCTTCTTCCCAGCCCCCAGGACTACCATGGCTTACCACTCTCTTTTCTTAAGTAAAACCCAATTAAATAAGGAAATGTTAACCTCAATCCAGGCCAAGTTTCTGCCTGCCCTTGCCCATTTCAAATCTCCCTGGTGCCATGCATTGGTAGGACTCGAAAAATAGGTCTGCTTGACCCCTCCTCCACTGCTGGCCGTTTCAAATCCCCCCCGGTGCCATGTACCGGTAGGAACAAAAAAATATAAGGTTTGGCTAGCCTCCACTTCTGGCCATTTCAAATCCCTCCAGTGGTAGGACTCAAAAAATGGAAGGTCTGGCCACCCCCCTCCACTATTGGCCATTTCAAATCCCCCTCGTGCACCAGTAGGACTTAAAAAATTGAAGGTTTGGCTGCCCCCTTCCATGCTGGTCCATTTTGAATCCCCAACAGTGACATTCAAAATAAAGCAACCTAAGGACAGGGTTGACGCGGAAAAAGTTTCGACAACATCTCCCTCTCTCCTCTCGGAAAAAGAAGAGAGAGCGAGATGATATTTAGGGACATGATTTTCATTTTGTGCAGGCGTGCTAGTCTGTTTAACAGACAAATTTGAAATTCGCTTGATGTGAGGAATTTGTGTGTCCATTCATTGGATGATTGCGTCAATATTTTGGTGTATTTGTTCCGCATGCTTATTTTATCCAGGGAAAAGGGTTTTGTGTACTGGGCTTTTTCCCCACCGGTGAAGTCGATGTTAATTTACATCAAGGTGACCTTGAACACCTTTGATTCTCTGTCAACGAATGCCTTTCGTTTCTATTTGTTGTGACCATGGTTTGGCGCGCCGGATCTAGCCGGGCCGATCCCCCCGAATCGCATCGAATCAGGGAGGATCCGATGCGCGGCTCGCTCCGATGCGCCCGGATCCCTTCAATAAGAGTTCTGGCTGAATGCAAGCGGATCGAACCGAATCGATTCGATCCGCCCGAATCGGATCGGATCAGGAAAAACCCGATCCGGTCCGAATCGGGGATGCGCCAAACCTTGGTTGTGACAACCATGGTTTGTCATGGCGGGGCGAATCGGCCTGATTCCCCCGAATCGGAGCGGATCAGGGGCGGGCCGAGTTGTGATCCGCATGGATCCGCTGCCCGGCCGCAAATCGAATGGATCCGATGCGATCCGATCCGATTCGCGGATCCGCCACGATCCGATCCCTGATTCGCCTGATGCGCCCTGATTCGCATATGATTATTATATATATATGATATTTATGTATGTGTGTCAGGCAGGGTTGTGAGGAGTCAGGGCTCAGGATCCTCTTTAGGCAGGGTTGTCAGGATCCCCTTATTTACCTGAATATCATTTTAAGTAAATGTTATAATTTGTTGTTTCATTTACTTAAGATATTACATGTAAATAAGGAAGTACCCCCCATTTGAATCCAATAAAAATATCAAAAAATCATATCTCTTACCAATAAAAAGTCAACTCTCCCACCGAAGAAGAAAATCGCGATTTCGATGATTTTAGCGAAATACTAACTTTTTAATCTCTCATAATTTGGTATATCTAAAAATTTGATAATTCAAATAAACCATATGGAACACTAAAAATTCAAAGTCCGGTAAAAAAAATCAAACGTGCATGTGACTTCTCCAAGGGAGCCGCTCTCCTACTGACAGTACTTAGTCTGCTCGAGGCATCTTAGGATTTGGTCAAACTTAAGCCATCATCACCTAAACTCGTGAGATTTTTCACTTTCTAATTGAAAAGAAACTAGAAAGTGACAATTCTCATGAGTTTGAGTGATGATAGTTTAGGTTTGACCAAATCTTAAGAGGTCTCAAACAGACTAAGTATTGTCAGTAGGAGAGCGGCTCCTTGGAGAAGTCACATGCGACTTTTTTTACCGGACTTTGAATTTTTAGTGTTCCATATGGCATGGTTTGGCGGATCGAATCGGATCGGCCCGATTCTCCCGAATCGGGGCGAATCATGGAAAACCCGATTCTCGATTCCATCGATTCGGTCCGATTCGCCTCATATATATAATATATTATATCATATTAGTAATATATATTATACATTATAAATATCATATATATGATATATTATATATATAATATATATTATACCCATGAGAATCGATCCGATTCGGGGGGAATCGAATCGGATCAAGAAAAATCCGATTCGCCTCCCGATTCTGATCCGGCAAACCTTGCCATATCGTTTATTTGAATTATCAAATTTTTAGATAGACCAAATTATGAGAGATTAAAAAGTTAGCATTTCGATAAAATCATCGAAATCGCGATTTTCTTTTTCGGTGGGAGAGTTGACTTTTTATTGGTAAGAGATATGATTTTTTTTATATTTTTAATGGATTCAAATGGGGGGTACTTCCTTATTTACATGTAATATCTTAAGTAAATGAAACAACAAATTATAACATTTACTTAAAATGATATTCAGGTAAATAAGGGGATCCTGACAACCCTGCCTGAAGAGGATCTTGAGCCCTGACTCCTCACAACCCTGCCTGACACACATACATAAATATAATATATATAATAATCATATGCGAATCGGACCCGATTCGCCTCGATTCAGGGCGAATCGGATCGCATCAGGGCGAATCTGATTCGCCCCGAATCGGCGATGCGTCAAACCTTGGTGACAACGATGACCTTGATGGTCACCCTTTATGGGTACACACTCTTGCAAAGAAAATTGAATACTTAATTACTTGTACACATATAACTTGAATTACAAGCATGGTTTGCTGGAGCGGCGATTCACACCGAATCGGGTTCGCCCTGATTCGGTCTGATTCGCATAAGATTATTATATATATATTTAATATAACACATAATATCATTTAAGTAAATGAAACACATTTACTTAAGATATTACATGTAAATAAGGAAGTACCTCCCATTTGAATCCAATAAAAATATAAAAAAATCATATCTCTTACCAATAAAAAGTCAACTCTCCCATCGAAGAAGAAAATCGTGATTTCAGTGATTTTATCAAAATGCTAATTTTCTAATCTCTCATAATTTGACCTACCTAAAAATTTGATAATTTAAATAAACCACATAGAACAATAAAAATCCATTGTTCGGTAAAAAAAGTTAAACGTGCATGTGACTTCCCCAAGGGAGCCACTCTCCTACCGATCTCCCCTGATCCGATCCGATTCGGCCGAATCGGGCCGATCCGATTCACCTTGCAAAACCATGATTACAATTAGTCTTTCAAGACCTATACAATTGGTCTCAATTATATAATCGGGTTTGCAGAATTACGTTCGGTCACAATTGGACCTTTTTGAATTTACTGCTATCACAATCAGACCGTTAACCTAGATCTTCATCACGATCGGACTGTTGGATTTGAATTTTACCATGATTAGACCGCTGGACGATCGAACCATTGGGTTTGAATTTTATGACGATCAAACCATTGGATTTGAACTTGATCACAATTGAGCGATTGGATCGCCAAGATCAAGATGATCAATGTTAGCCCATTATATGTGCTTCGTGGTCACCATCGCCCTTTTGGTTGTGATGAGACCTTTAAGTGGTCTTGCTAGGTATGCTTGTAGTTCTTGACCCATCCTGGGTGTTTCTGTCATTTTTCGGTATCCCCGAGGTCTTTCTAGTCACTTGTTGACTTTTCGGGGTACAATACACTTGTTATTTCTCAACTCTGGGGCTTTTCGGTCATTTTTTGACCTTTCGTGGTTTTTCAGTCATTTTTTGGCATTTCTGGTGATTTCTGTCATTTCTTGGCAATTCCAAGACTTAGAGTGGCCAGCCATAATCCAAAGTCAAGAGAGCGCATGTCGTTTCACAGAAGTTACGTGGGTCCCGCTCTATCAAGTCGTGCAAACCGCACGAGCCTCGCTTCTCAGTCATTTCTTGACTTTGAAGTATACTTCTTCCATTTCCCCTAATTGAGCGGTATTTATGCAGTTTTTTTTTCTAACACAGGGTTTTCTGCAATTTTCCTTGACTTCAAGGTGTTTCTGCAATTTTTCCAGCAACAGGGGACGTGTCTGCAATTTTTCTTGGCATCATGGTATTTCTGCAATTTTTCCTGATGCAAGGGTATTTCTGTAATTTTTTCTTCAAACAGGGGCCTTTCTGACATCTGTAATTTTCCTTTGAACAGGGACTTCTTGGCAATTTTTCCCTTGAACAGGACATATGCGTAATTTAAAACACATGCACAAATTTTATGTCCTCAGGGACCTTTCTGTAATTTCACATACACAAACTCCATGCCCTCTAGAGGTCTTCATGTCTTGAGCACCACAAGACCACAGCCCCCCAAAGGAGGGGTTGTCTTCTCCACCAAAGGGGGTCTTCAAGCCGGACCAGCTACAGCCTCCAGGAAGTGCCCTCCACCTCCCTTCAAGCCTTGGCCCTTGCTCTCCTTATATAGGAGTTGGGAGGGAGGAGGAGAAGGGCCATCGGCCTATAGCTGCAGGCGGCCAAAACCTACCAAGGGTGGGTCCCCTTGATGGGGTTTGGCCGCCCCAACATCCATCGGCCATATTTGGGCCAAGGATCATTGGCCAGTTTTGTGAGTGAGAGGGAGAAGTGGGCCGGGGGTAGCTGCGGCGGCCAAAACCCACGGAGGGTGTGTCTCTTCGGGGTGGGGTTTGGCCGCTCTTAAGTGGGAACTCCGCTGAGGGGGCCCATAGAGAAAACCCTACCGATGTGGGACCCCTCTGTGGGGTTTTCCCGTCTAATGGGAACCCCACCGAAGCCCCCATAGGAAACCACCGAGGGTGTAGGTTCCCTCAGTGGGTTTTTGCCTACTCTGGTGGGAGTACCCCATCGAGGGTGGTCGATTGGGCAATTTTTGGGCAATTTTGGGGGTTTTGTATTTTCTTTTTCTTTTCGGTGTCAATAGGCGGCCCTCATAGCTTGCCCATTTTTAATCCTCTCCGGTGTACAGCACTGTCAAAGGTCAAAATAAGGAAAGTTTTAGATTCAACACAAGGAATGTTTTTTGGATCCAAAATAAGGAAAGTTTTTGGATTCAAAATTAGATAACATTTTGGATTCAAAATAAAATAAGCTTTTGGGTGCAAAATAAGAAAGGTTTTTTTTTCAAAATAAGGAAAGTTTTTGGATTCAAAATAAGGATAGTTTTGGCCTCCCAACATCTCTTTTCTATTGTTAAATCCTCACTGGTGCATGACATTGGCAAGGTTTAGAATAAAGAAAGTTTTTGGCTAACACTTAACTTACTACATGACCATTTTAAGTTCTCACTGGTTTGTGACACTAGTGAGGTTCATAATAAGGAAAGTTTTTAACCAATGTTTGTTGCGTGGCCAGTTTAAATCCTCACCAGTGTGCGACACCTACAAAGTTCAAAATAAGGCAAAGTTTTTGGCTAACACTTGTTGCATGACCATTTTAAATCCTCATCACTGTGCAACACTGATGAGATTCAAAATGAGGAAAGTTTTTGGCCAACGCTTGCTGCGTGGCCATTTTAAATCCTCACTGGTGTGCGACATCGGCGAGGTTCAAAATAAGGAAAGATTTTTGACCGGCACACGTTGTGTGACTATTTTAAATTCTTACTGGTGTAGTGACATTGGCGTGGTTAAAAACAAGGAAACTTTTTAGCCAGCATTCATTGCGTGGCCATTTTTAAATCCTTATCGGTGTGCGACTCTGGCGAGGTTCAAAATAAGGAAAGTTTTGGCCAACACTCGCTATGTGGCCATTTTAAATACTCATCGGTGAGTGACACCTGAGAGGTTCAAAATAGGGAAACTTTCGGCCAGTCTTGACTTAGTGGGCCATTCTAAACTTCTCGGTGCATGACACTGTTGAACCCGAAAATTTTCATCATGAATTATACAATTCCGAAAAATACTTGTTTAGATGTTTGGAACAAGTATATAGGGAGAAAAAATATTTATTCGGAGTCCCGGATGAAAATGACCCCCAAAATCTCTTATTCTGAATTTTCATGATAAATAAATGAAATGAAAATATTTGTTTGGACTTTTTCAGAATAAATCACAGAAAAAAGAAAGAAAGAAAAATATATTTCTGTGATGTCTTGGAAATCTGAAAACGGTCGCTCCAAAATAAATCGGAGCAGAAAACTGACATATCCCTGGTGTTTTCGAATTAAAGGTCCCTCCGGGGGAATATTTTGAACGCCCCGGAATAACTCGGTGGAAGTCGTCCTACGTGGCGCACGATATGAAGTGGGCAAGGGTAGGGGTGTTTATGGTTCGGTTTGGTTTATAGAAGATTTTTAAGAAACTAAACCAAACCAAATTCAGACCCAACCCGAACCAAACAAAACCGAAGTCCCTTGAAACCAAACCAAACCAAACCGAAATAAATTCGGTTTGGTTCAGTTTAACTTGAAAATAAATGGGTCTTTAGATTCTCTTAGTCTTAAATAAGATTTTAATAACTTGTTTCTCTAATAAATTACTATCAAATAATATTTGAAATGAAGTATTAAATGTTGATGACCATATTAACCTCCATAATATGTATTTTTACGTAAATATATTGAATAAACTTGATAGATATATACAAATTAAAACTTATTATTGTAATCCGGTTAAATCTGTTTGGTTTGGTTTCTAGAACTTAGAAACCGAACCAAACCGAATTTTCTTTTTCAGTTTGGTTTGGAGCCAAACCAAAATTTTTCTATGTTCAAACCAAACTAAACCAAACCAAATCGCTCGGTTCGGTTTTTTGGTTTGAATCGAATGAATAGTGAACACCCCTATGTAAGGGTCCATCCAATACCCATGTCAATTGAAAAACGACGTGGCACTGACGTGACCCTCCGCACAAACAAACAATGGCAAAGTCGCTCCTTGAAGCAAACCACGTGACAATGGCCATTGGGTTAATTTGTAGAAAAAGATGGTTGGAGCCCCACTAGTCAACACCCGACCGGTGGGAAACCCCACCGGTGTGGAGCCCCACCGGTGGGATAGACCACCAGTGGGCCCCACCGGTGGCCCAGATCGGTGGGAAGCTCCACTGGTGGCCTTCCTCATCGGTGGGGGACGCCACTAGTGACTGCGCACTAATGGGAATCCCACCGGGGTCGGTGGGGAACCCCACCGGTGGGGCCCACTAGGGCCCAATGCCCACCCACCGGTGCGAACCCCATCGGTGGTGTGTGCACCGGTGGGACCCACCCGGGGCCACCGCGGCCTCCCCCACCGGTGGGGTCTTCTCTCGGTGGGCCTCCCTGTTCAACCCAAGAAGAAAAAAAAAACAACAAGACAGAAATTAAATGCTTACCTGGTGGAGATGCTGCCTGGTGGGATGACCACCCCTTGCTCAATCTTCTATAAAAAGGAGACCACCTTTAAGGAAGAAGAAAGAGGAACTGAGAGGAGAAGAGACCAACTCCAGGGAAGCATGGATGGCAAAGTCGGCGGGGGGGGGGGGGGGACGACGACCCACCTACGATGTAAGGTGGGATCGGGGTGGATCGAGCAGAATCAGACGGAATCGGATTGGATCGGGCCGATCCAGTCTGATTCCATCTGATGTAGCCCGATTCCCTCAGCTTACCTTAGGTACATTTGATCCCCTCAACTTACTTTATTTACATGAACATCATGTAAGTGAATGTTATATTTGTAGTTTCATTTACTTAAGATATTACATGTAAATAAGGAAATACCCCCAATTTGAATCTAATAAGGATATCAAAAAAATCATCTTACAAATAAAAATCTCCATCCAAGAAGAAAATCGCGATTTCGGTGGTTCCATCAAAATATCGACTTTCTAATCTTTCATAATTTGACATATCTAAAAATTTCATAATTCAAATAAACCCAATAGAATACTAAAAATTTAAAGTCCGGTTAAAAAGTCAAACGTGCATACGACTTCTCTAAGGGAGCCACTCTCCTACTGACAACATTTAGTCTGTTTTAAAGTTGAAACATCTCAGGATTTGGTCAAACCTAAGCTATCATCACATAAACTCATGAGATTTTTCATAATCTTTCATAATTTGGCACATGTAATTAGAAAGTGAAAAATCTCATGAGTTTAGGTGATGATAGCTTAGGTTTGACCAAATCTTGAGATGTCTCAAGCAGACTAAGTGTTGTCTGTAGGAGAGTGGGTAGGAGAGTGGCTCCCTTGGAGAAGCCATATATACGTTTGACTTTTTTAACCGGACTTTAGATTTTTAGTATTCTATTGGGTTTATTTAAATTATGAAATTTTTAGATATGCCAAATTATGAAAGATTAGAAAGTCCGCTATTTTAGTGGAACGAAATCACGATTTTTTTTTTGGATGGAAGAGTTGATTTTTTATTTGTAAGGGATGTGATTTTTTTGATATTTTTATTATATTCAAATGGGGGGTACTTCCTTATTTACATGTAATATCTTAAGTAAATGAAATTACAAATATAACATTTACTTAAATGATGTTCAGGTAAATCAGGTATCATAATTATCGTTGCTCTGTATTGTAATATGAACACATGTGCAACTAGACTATGGATAATTGGATATATCCAAAATGTTCTATCATTATATGTTTTTGAAGAATTTTCTCTGATTTTTTCTTTCATTTTTCTTCATTTTTTAACTTGGTCGATTCAGGATCAGCCAGATTCCCATGGAATCGGGCGGATCCTATGATTCGACCCGACTCGGATCGGGGTCCGATCTAGCACCCCGATCCAACTCTGCCATCCATGCAGGGAAGAGCAGTCAGAAATCGCCCCTTTGTTTTGTGCGAAGTGAGGAAGGCTTGTTCGTTTCAGACAAGGTTACATATTAGTTATGTCTCTTTTGTAAATTAGTCCCTGTGGGTTTTAAAAATTGCCCCAATGGACTGTTCTTTGTGAAGCCCATGTTTATATCAAAAGAATGAATGATAGGAATATATTTGATCCTTTCATTTGAAATATATTCAGTCTGGGATATAATTTCTGTATGATAAGACAGGAAAATTACAAATAAACCCCGTACTTTGTTTATTTGTGTAGATAACCAAGAAGTATGGAATCACTTAAACTCAATGTTTCTACATATGAACAAATATTTCTGAAAATTTAGAAATAATGTTTCAAGGGGGAATATTCAAGAGAAATTACAAAATAACCCCTGTTCATCAAAAGATTACAAAACAAACCTCATATGATAGAGAAATGACAAAACAGTCCTTAAATATGAGAGAATTTCTGAACCAGTCCTCATTTCAGGGGATATATGCAAACCAGTCCCTAAATATAGGGAAATTTCTGAATCAGTCCCTATTTTAAAGGACATATGACATGTCAGTCCTCATTTGTGGAGGAAATATGCAAATCAGTCCCCATTTTGAGGGATATTTTACAAATAAGTCTTCATTTTAGAAGGGAACATGCAAATCAGTCCCCATTTTAAGGGAACTTTCATGAGTCAGCCTCCAATCTGAGAATATTTTGATGGATCGATCGTAGTCTCATTTGAAAAAGCAAATAATGAGACTATTGATCTTTTTGAATGGCGCCTTTCCTTCAATAAATTGCTTTCAATAAATGAAAGATCTAGACATGTATCAACGGTGTTCGAGTTCTCCTCGATGTAAAAGAAACGTCGATGTATCGACGGGGAGTGATCCAGTGCACGAACTCCGAATCACCTGAAGTTCGCACGTGGGAGATGATAACAAACCCCTAACCATACGTATGGGGTATCACACCCATATTCTCCATGTGTTGACAGATAAACATATCAAGAAGAGAACAAAGAAAATTAATATCGAAGAAGAGAAACGATATTAGAATTACATGATGAAAAAAAGTTCTTTTCAAACAGACACCGATGGGGTTAAAAGTAAGGGAAGAGCAAGCTGCTCCCGTACTTTCCCATTTTTAACTCCCACTGGCGCATCTCATTGGTGGGGCTCAAAACAAGGAAACGAGGGTGGCGTGTGCTTTGAATAGCAGAAAAAAGAGGAGGAACGAAACCCCATCGATGAATTTCACTAATAAGGTTTCAAAGAGGGAAAGGAATGGCCTAGCAAAGGAGCAAAGGGGGGAAGCCAAGTCCTATTGGTGCATTTCACCGAGAGGGTTCCAAATAAGGAAGTGAAAACTGACACTATCTTGCCTCCTTGTTGTCCCCTCTCCTTCTATAGTTCTATATAAAGGGGGTGCAACTCCCACTTGAGGCCAAGGAAAAGGGCGAAAAATTCAGGGAAAAAGAGAAGAAAAGTTTAGGAAGAGGTGGAGGAGAAGATGACCCAGCAAAGGGGCTTTCTTTAAGCCAAGAAAGAACGAGAAGAAGAAAAACAAGAAGAAAACTCAGGTCAGTCGTCGGAAGTCGGAAGATGGACAAAATTTGAAGTCACAAGAAAGAAAGGGAAGAGAATCCTTACTGGTGCATGGCAGTGGTGAGCATGGAGGAAAGGATCAAATTGGCCCAGAGATCAACTTCTGTTTCCCTGGGTTGATCCTGATCTAGTCGATCTGTCGGATGTTTGGCAGATCCGGGATCAACCAGATTAAAATTATTAAAAAAAAGGAAAATCAGAAAAATAAGGAAAAATATGTCTTCAATATTTACATATATATTTATGATGTATGTAATCATATTCATAAATTTATCCATTAATATATATATATATGCAATATATATGTAATCATATACTATATACATATCATATTAATGTATAGAATATATATGTAATTATATACATATCTATTAATGTAAATTAATATGTATATGTTTATAGTATGTATATCATATTGATGAACGCTTTTTATATATATGTGTATGTGTTTGTGTATGTTAATGTATGTACAATAATATATTAATGTAAATATAATAACAATTTGTAAATATGCATATATATATGGCAATGAATGCATACATATACATAATTGATATATATGTTTGAATATGTCATCATATATATATACATGAGTAATGCTATGGTATGGCGGTGCGGCACCGCCGTACCATAGCATCCTGCTGTTAGGTCTTGATTACACACTCTTCATTATAATCATGAACATGGATGGCAGAGTCGGCCGACTCCGCTCCGAGTCGGCCGACTCTGAGTCGGGTCGGCCCCTGGCGACCCGACTCTGGGGGGGGAACACCGACCCACCCACGGGACAGTCGGGACTGGTTTACCAGGCCGACTCAGGCCGACTCCGCCCGACTCAGGCCGAGTCTGGCCCGACTCAGGGTCGGGATCGGCTGGGGCCGACCCAGCCACCCGACCCGACTCTGCCATCCTTGATCATGAATGGAATATTGAGGCAGATCAGAAACTATTTCCTCTTGTTGGATCTCAGCATCTAAGCTTGAAGCCAATGGTATAGTAGAAAGACCAACATCATCTATTGATAAATCAACCAATCATGAGAACTATGTTAAGTGACATTATGATTCAATGATAAAAACTAAAATAAAGAATAAATAGTTGAAGAACAGTACCTTTCTGTCTAAGCCAATCTTGAGAGAAAATTAAGCTTTCAAATGTACTTGGCTTTAAAGAGCTTCGATAACAATCTAAAATCCCCCCACCAATACTAAAAGCAGAGTCTGATGCTACAGTAGAAACTGGAATGCCCAAGATATCACGAGCCATCATAGCAAGGACTGGATATTTTCCTTCTTCCTTCCACCATGTCAAGATGTCAAAATTTCCACCATATTTCTTAAGAATAACATCATTGCTCAAGACGGGCATCAAGATACAACTCAAAATCTGATTTGAGTGGTTGACTTGAAGAATTCTCCTTAAGGAATTGATCCAATTCTAAGAGTTCATCCATTACCACTGAACATGAGGAAAGAGCTCCAACTCCACAATCCGTTAAAGAAAAAGAGCTCAATGCACTGGAGCTAGCAACATCACTTTGTGCAGTCCTAGTAATTGATGACTTCCTTTGTTCTTCTTGATATTCATTGTAAAGTGTAATGAATGACGTACGAACTTCATCAATCTTATTTATAGATCTTCATTGTAATTTTTTTCAAAAAAGAACTCAATTGTTTTCAACTTATAACGAGGGTCTAAAATACATCCAATAGATAATACTAGGCTCATTGTGCTTCAATACTTGTTGAACTTCTCTAGCATGCGTGTAGCCATGGAGACAATGAAGGGACGTGAATCTCTTAGCCATTTCCTCAATGTGTAGTGAATCAAACAAAACATCATTAAAGGAGAGATTAGCAGTCGGATATCTAGTACCAGAAAATCTAGTTGTCACTTGATAAAATAATTGCAAACAATCTTTAGCCACTTCAACATCTTGCCATCCCTTCAGTCTTTCGCCCTTCTTTACACCTCATACAACAACAAAAAAAAAATTCAATCAACTTGCCAAAGGAGGAAAAAATGGCAGAAAATCCAAGCGTTGCGTACATTATCAAAGATGTTCTCTGTACCTTGTATTTTTTTTTAATAATTTCAGTTCAATATCATATATAATCATAATACTATTAATGGAGTATATATAGTAGTGTAGATATATGTACACACGTTGTGTATATATGAAGATTAAAAGAAAAAAGAAATCTTTTGTGCACCTCCTCCCATTGTTTGGTCTTTGTGTGCACAGGTAGAAGGGGCTGCCGCAGAAGATGGAAGAAAGCCAACATCCATCTGATCCGAGAGCCATAAAATGTCAAAAAAGAAAAAGGATCTGAGAGCCATAAATTTCACTTGGCTTGTGGCATGAATGATGATATTAGGTCTGGGGTTTAGAAGGTGATGCGAGCAGGGAAGGAGGCTTATTGGGAATGACAAGACCGCGGCTGCTAGAGATGGCAATTGCCCTACCCTGAGTTCCTAAACATAGAAGGCTTGTTGGGAGTGAGAAGGATCGGTTGAATGTCCGAATGGGAGGAGTGGGAGTCACCTGTCTTGCCGGAGATGATGACTGCGGCTGCTAGAGATGGCACGATGGCCTGGTGCAGGTGACGCGACGGTGGACCTCGTAGGAGGAGAGGAGGGTGACGGCTCCTGACGCTATGGCTTGGCAACTGGTGTAGGCAATGCGGCGGTGGAGCTCTCAGGAGGAAAGGAGGGAGACGACGGCTGTTGGAGACGAGGCGACGAACTTGCGTAGGAAACGCATCGGTGGAGCTCGCAGTAGGAGAGGAGGAAGACGACAGTTGTTGGAGATGAGGCGTCGGACTGGCGTAGGCGACGTTGCGGTCAAGGTTTGCCATATCGGTTCTCGGCTTCGTCTCGGGAGGGTCAAAGAGAAGAGATCTCGGAGATATCTCGGGAGATCAGGATCAAGGTTCAAAATCTCGGGGATCGGGATCGGATCGGTCGGCCCAAAACCGATCCGACCCGGCGATCCCGAGCCCGGCTCGGCCGATCCGGGCCGAGCCCGACCGGGTCTGGCCAAGCAAAAGGGGGGTGGATCGCCCCCCTTAAAAAAATTGAAAAAAAATTAGAAAAAATATGAAAAAATAGGAAATATATGAACATTGTATTTATGAACTGAAATACATAAAAAAAATGTATTTATTGGAATCGTACATTATATTGTGTGGACATAAGGTTTACATAATCTGTCCAAGACATATAATGTTGGTAATATGCCTCATATTGAGTCAAATATTGACTATAGGCATCCGTGTTCGCATATATGATAGTGATTGGTGTGTAGCCCGGTATTTCAGGCACTTGATATGAGCCATATGACTCATATGAGTCATGTGAATGTGAATCGGACTCAGTGGATTGTGCATATGCTCCACCTCCGGTGTAATATGATGCATCCGGGTATTGAGGATATCCCAAGTAGCCTCCCTGCCTTGGTAATATCCTTCAGTGGAAGCATAAGATGATGTATCTGACGCTTGCTCCATGGTCTCAAACTCCATCCGTAGCTTTTCTTGACGCTCCCACTCCTCTTGCATCTTCTTCTTCTCATTAACCAATTCCGTCTATGCGGAATGAAGTTGGGATTGTATCCCGAATTTCGGATGCTCCTTGCCTTGCCCTTGCCCTTGCCCTTGCAATTGAGATGCCACAACGATACCATGAGCCCAAGCGGGATCGGTGCTAGGAGGGTTGCTTGAAGAATGGGGAGCCGGAGCAGCACCACCTTCGGCGGCCATCACTTACAACACAAAAAAAGAAGTTAAATAATAATAAAACAGAAAATAAATAATTTTTTTTTGCGGATGAGAGAGAGGGAGATGAATCGCAGCCAGAGTTCGGGCCAAGAGTGTGTGTGAGAGAGCCCGAATAGTCGAACAAGAATCCCAAGAGTGTGAAAGATGAGATCGCCTCCCAAATAGTGCAAAATAGTGCCCGAGAGAGAGAGAGAATGCCCAAATATTGAGAGGAGGGGAGGAGAACTCAAAACTTGAGTTTAGAACATATTGGGGGCCTTTGGGGGGTTTATATAGACCCCCAAGGCCTCCAAAGGCTCCAAAGAGCCGTTTCTGGCCGTTGGGGAACAGTCCCCAACGGCTAGAAAACAGCTAGTTCTGAACTAGCCGTTGGGCCGCGGATCGCCCCGGTCCGGGCCGATCCGCGGCGGACCGGCCGGGCTCGGCGATCCCGCCGAGCCCAGCCGAGCCCGAC
Organism: Colocasia esculenta; assembly: GCA_014218235.1. Lineage (NCBI taxonomy): Eukaryota > Viridiplantae > Streptophyta > Magnoliopsida > Alismatales > Araceae > Colocasia > Colocasia esculenta. The sequence goes on along the minus strand of CM024763.1, from coordinate 121,042,928 downwards.
CGATCCGAGCGCAGGGGACCGGACAGGTTACCCCGGCTCGGATCGGAGGGGCCAAACCGAGCCAACTCGGGCGATCCGATCCGAGTTGGCCGAGTTTTGATTCCCTGATCAGGATAACATAAAAGTGTGGATCACATAGGTTAACATAGATAATTCCATAAGGAACATAGATAATTGCATACATTCTCAAGTGAAAAATCTCATGAGCTTAGGTGATGATTGTTGACATTAAAATAAAAAATTTTGCCAATACCCCATGGTGACATCATCATGTGTCACCATCGGTTAAAAGGCTAACCGATGGTGACATCATCATGTGTCACCATCGGTTAGGCCCTCCTAACCGATGGTGACATCATGCCATGTCACCATCGGTTAGGGCCCCCCTAACCGATGGTGACTCACCATCGGTTAGAGGGACCCCATCCCATGCCCATGTAAGGGGGGCCTTCCCCTATAAAAGGCCCTCTATTCCCCTCAAGCGAAGTGTGGCTGGCCCCCCCAGAAGGTCCCGGTTTCTGCCCCCCTTGCGTAGTGTTTTTCCTTAAATCCCTACTGCCAAAATCCAGAAAAAAATTGCAAAAAGCATTTTCTTGGTCCAAAATCCCTTCTCCACTTGTTCCTCCAATCCCCCTGGCTCGATGGAAAAGTGTGGAATGATCCGATAAAGGAGAATCGGGAGATCGGCTCCATACGACACCGACGTCCCCTCTATTTTCCCTTCACGCGGAGCTAGCCTCCATGAAGGGTCCCTAAAAATCATGTTCGTGGTCCCCGCCCCCACATCGAGTAAGACTCTGTGGGGGAGATACCCTTCGGGATTTAAATATCATCCATATCGAGCAAGACTCTATGGATACACGGTATTTAAATACCCTTGTTCTCACGCTCTAGATACCTCCATATTGAGCAAGACTCTATGGGTATGTGCATTTAGATGCGTATGTTCTCCCCGCCCGTCGAGCAAGACTCCGGGATGGTGGATTTTGTGCTTATATGTATATGTTTCTTAGAGGAGACTCCGCTCAAGTCCAAGAACATATTTGTATAATCACAAATTTGTGTTCATATGTATATGTTTCTTAAAGGAAACCCTGCCCAAGTAGGGATACTTCCCGAGAACATATCCATAGAACTACAAATTTGTGTTATATGCATATGTTTCTTAGGGGAAAATCTACCTAAGCAGGGGTTCCGTCTGAAAACATAGCCATATAATCACAAACCCGTGTTTATATGTATATGTTTCTTAGAAGAGACTCTGCCCAAGTGGAGATTCTGTCCAAGAACATATTTGTATAATCGCAAATTTGTGCTCATATGTATATGCTTCTTAAAGAAAACTCTGCTCAAGCAGAGATACCGCCCAAGAACATATCCATAGAACTACAAATTTGTGTTATATGCATATGTTTCTTAGGAAAAAATCTGCCTAAGCTGGGGCTCCGTCTGAAAACATAGCCATATGATCACAAACCCGTGTTTATATGTATATGTTTCTTAGAGAAGACTCTGCCTAAGCGGAAGTTCTGCCCGAAGACATATTCATATGTTCGCAACTCCGTGCTTATATGAATATATTTCTAACGGAAACTCTGCTCATGCGGAGGTTCTGCTGAAAATATATCCATATTCACAAATATTATGTTTATATGCATACATTTCTAAAAGGAAACTCTGCGCATGCGGAGGTTTTGCCGGAAATATATCTATATACTCACAAAAGAGTTGTCCCCATATGAGTGTGTTCTCGGGGAGAAACTCCGTTTTAGCAGAGATCCTGTCAAGGAAATATATCTATATGCTCACGAAATTATGTTCATATGAGTATATCCTCTAAAAGAAACTCTGTCTAAGCAAGGCTTCTGCCCGAAAATATATTCATATGTTCATAATATATATGTTCGTATGACTGTATTTCACGGAGATATCCTCCTCAAAACAATGCAATCATATGTTCATAAAACTCATACTCGTAAAATTCATATAATGAATCTGCCTATGCGGGAGCGCTGTCCAATTTAATGACACACTCAAAGCCTAAATGAATTTATGGGCATATACATATCTACACTCAGAACTCTCACCCATAAAATTTCAAAGCAAGCAAGGCAATTATTGCCAAACAAATCTACGGGTATGTTCCCGTCTTCTCCCCAAATCATACTTCAAAACCCAAAAAGGGGAAATCATACCATTTCAAAATGAAGTATCCTCCTCAGAGGAGAAAAAATACGTTTCACTCAAGCGGAACCCTCAAAGGAACAAATCCTTCTTTCAAAATCAATGTAATTTTGTCTGATAATATAAAAAAGGGAAAAGCATCACATCAGAATTTTCTAGAAATGCATATTTTCTCGGCTTCACTATGAATGGTATTCGGGTTAAAACTGATGTTATATAACATCCAAGAGCTTTTAACTCGATGTAAACAAAATATCGATTCCGATCGATGGAGACAGGGGTCCAGCACACGCCACCCTAATCGCCTGATGATTAAAGGCACGAAATCAAAGAAGTTCATATTAAAAACGGCGCACTTGTCCGTTCCACGGACATCAAAATCCTTTCTCTGCATCATGCAGACCTTTTACTTCTGTCTGGTAGACAGTTTGGCACGCCCCGCAATACAAAGTCAAAACATATCAAAGGAATCGAATATTTCAAAATAAATAAAAGAGAAGGAAAAATTCCCGTGTCCACAATGATAGCTTAGGTTTGACCAAATCTTGAGAGGTTTCAAACAGACTAGGTGCTGTCAGTAGGAAAGTGGCTCCATTGGAGAAGTCATATGCACGTTTGACTTTTTTTATCGGACTTTAGATTTTTAGTATTCTATTGGGTTTATTTGAATTATGAAATTTTTAGATATGTCAAATTATGAAAGATTAGAAAGTTGCTATTTTGATGGAACCACCGAAATTGCGATTTTCTTCTTGGATGGGAGAGTTGACTTTTTATTTGTAAGAGATATAATTTTTTTGATATTTTTATTAGATTCAAATGGGGGATACTTTCTTATTTACATGTAATATCTTAAGTATACTTAAATGATATTCAGGTAAATAAGGGGAACCTGACAACCCTGCCTAAAGAGGACCCTGAGTCCTGACAACCCTGCCTGAAGAGGCATCTCGGCCTTCTCGTTTCTCAGGAAGGGGCCGAGACCGATATTCTCGCGAGAATCTCTCGAGATTGCTTACCATGGTTGCGGTGGAGCTTGCAGGAGGAGAGGAGGGCGACGACGGCGAAAGAGCTCTCGCCTCTCCGACGCTGTTGTGGGGTGATGCACAGAGACGAATGGGGTGCGAGATGGGGTTTGGGGGTCTCTAGGGTTAGCGGTTGGGGGCACAATGGGGTTTGAGGTTGGGAGCGTGATGGAGTTTGGTCGGTTTGGATACATAAAGATGCTTATATACTATATAGAGTATGTTTGTATATGGAACATATATAATTAAATAATATGTTATCGGATACGGAAATCGGTTATTGGATATGGAATTAAGAGTATCTGTATCTGATTCTGATAACTTATCGGAATATTCGATTTTCGAATCCAATAAGCTTATCGGTTGTTTTAAAGTTTCCGTATCCTACAATTTTTAACGAAATTAGATTGGATTATCGGATAATCTGGTACCATTTACAGTCCTAGTTCTAGTCCAACAAGAGAAATACACGACGGAGGGCTCTCACAATGTCAAGAAGAGTGTGAAAACAATTTGCTCGATGTTCTAGAGGACTCCTAGAACTACGGAGCAGTAACGATGTATCAAAACATTGGTGTAAAATGAAGACAAGTGTGTACTATTCAATTAAAAATCCCTTGGGTTTGATGTCTTTTATGTCTTTTGAATGATTAATAATTTCATGGTTATCAACATGGTGATGACCAAAAGTTTTAGAGATTAATTGCCTTGTATATGTGAAAATCATGAGAAATAATCAAAGGTATCATGAAGAAATCATTAAAAAGAGATTATGTAATCTTAATCATCTTAATTAACATGATACATCACTGGATGTCATGTATTAGTGCCTACAATCATGAATTCATGGATTAAAGCACTCTTTACAAGTAATTCAGGTTTTTTAGACCAACAGTCTAAATGCGGTCAGGGACCTGAGCACGTTTAGAACGCAGTCATCATGCCCAACACATTTAAGTTAAGTAAACGCACCGGGTTTGTCTCACGCATCTTGAACGTGCGCTATTGTGGGGGCGCGTTCAGGAAGACGGTCATAGGTACCACCACGTTCATACACAGTGAACCCGTGGGTGATACCAGTGCAATAAAACGCATGGATCTCGATGTGTAAGGCTTTAGGCATGAAAATCGTCAAACTAGCTTTAAAACTTTCCTAACATGTTTGTAAACATATAGAAATCATGATTTGGTCTATGGACATAGATTGAACATGGATTGAGAGAAAGAACAAGGGGTTGGGTACACAAGTAAACATGAACTTTAGATATTCATCATATATACATTAGAAATTGGGGAAAACATGGGGATATGTTTCATGCATGAAGATTAGGCTACAAAGTGATTTAAGTAAGTTTTACTTGAGAGCATGGTTTGCCTTGGCGGATCGAATCGGTCCAATTTGGCCGAATTAGATCGTATCAGGAGAAACCTGATTCGCTCGATTCCCATCGAATTAGACTGATTCTCATCCAATTCCCATGCGAATCGACTCGATTTGGGCGAATCGTGGCGGATCAGGAAAAATCTGATTCGCCTCGATTCCCCGATGTGGCGAACCCTGCCCGAGAGAATACCTACCTTTAAACAACTTTGGGAGATTAAGGTAAGAACAGAATGAACTTGATTCTTAGGGCTTCTCCTTACGAATTTCTCCTCCTCTAGCCGTCTTTATGCATCCAGGAACTCCTGCAAGCATCAATTGGGTGACCAAGAGGGGAATTTGGGTTTATTTATAGGGATTGGGTCATAGTTGTCAAGGCGACAAAGCGACCAAGGCATTTTTGGGCTCATTGTGTGCCTAAGCGCTTGGGCGCCCGCCTAAGCGGCGCTTAGGCGCTAAAGATAACGTCTAGTCTAGGTTATTTCAAGAGTGACATCCTATATTGAATCTAGCAAAACCTACACAAATATGACATTATAAATACAATGTGAAAAAAATTGCCATTACAATAGTGCACCAAAATTAAACATATGAAAGAAAAATTACTTGAATAAATAAAAATATAAAATGCAAGTACTAACCTGAAATTTGTTCCTTTGTTCTTCTAAAATCTAGAAATAAGAGTTGTGACAAATATAATACAACATCACATTAATATATCAAGCAAGATTACTATCATAATGGATATTAAACATTACCTAAAACAAATTAACATAACCAACCAAAAGTTTCAAAGATAACAAAATGTTCAACTCCAAATAAAAAACATCTAAAGCTTAAAACCAACATGGCATTTTGAAGAGCCATGCCACCATCATCATTACTATCACCCTCAACTTCATCATCCTTATCACCATCTTCACTATTTGATTCCCATGGAGCATCATCATCATCTGTCTCTTCTTCTTCTTCACTCATCATATCATCCTCATCCTCATCATCATTCCTTGTGCCTTGTGAAGTGCTCCCTCTTATTGGCATTTTTCCTCTTCTAGCTCTTTCTTCGGATGCTCCCATAGCCTCATCCACAATTGCCCAAGTGAGATCATCTCCCTCATGAACCAAATCTTCACCATGCTTTGTCATCCATGAGCTTCCCCAATCTAAGTCTTCCAAACAAATGGGATCATATTTTTCTGGATGTTTCTTTCTTTCTTGAAATCTTTCACGAAGACGTCGATTGTATTGGACATAGACCAAATCATTGAGTCTCTTGTCCTCTAACCTGTTCCTATTCTTTGTATGAATTTAAATAGAACAAATATGATAAAAATAAGATTAAATGTTAAACTTAAAAATGACTAACATTAAAATATGAATATAAAATCAAATACTTACAAACTCAAATGTACTCCAATTACGTTCACATCCAGAAGAACTACAACAAAGTCCTAAAATTTTTAAAGCAAACATCTTCAACTCCGGTGTCTCCACACCATATTGCATCCACCAATCACCTGTAATAAATTCAAAATATTAATAAAAGAAGGAGATAAAGATATACAACTAAGAAAAAAATTAATTAGATTACTCACATGGAAGTCTCCTTTCATAAGCTCTACTTGCCATTGGCCTCCCAAACATACCTCTTTGACATGAATACTCCATCATTTGATCTCCAATCTTATCTTGCATTTCTATATTTGCTCTATCTTTTCAAGACGTCATAAAAGCATGTTCAAACTTTGCAACCAAAGATGCATCTTTGCTTCGAGCTTCATAATATAATTTTGGATTCAAGAAGAAGCCAACTTCATGTAGAGGCCGATTCATTTGATCTTTCCAACGACGGTCCACAATTTTTAAAATAGGTTGGTATTTGCTCTCTTTAGAATTGAAATTTTGAATTATTTGCTTCCTTGCAAACTCCATTACAGCATAAATATAGCCCATTGCTGGTTTTTCATCACCATCAACCAACCTTAACACTTGCAAGAGGGGTTGGGAAGCCCTCAAAATCTCTTCAACTGCATTCCAAAATTTTGATTGATAAACAATTGCAGCTACATTCTTTCCCATGTTTGTTTTTGACCATGCACTAGAATGCCAAGCATCTAAACTAAACAACCTACGCAGTGCTCTCTTTATTACATCATCATGCAATCTTTCTAAGGTAAGAAAAGTTGTAGCAAATCTTGTAACTCCAAATCTTACCAATTCTCTCCCCTTTGTCTCCCTTCTCATGTGGTCAAGAAGCCGTGTATGAGTGTATAGATAAGCAGTCAACTTCTTTGCTTTTGAAATGACGCCAACATAGCATTTCAATTTTCCAATGTCTTCTAACATGAGATCAACGCAGTGAGCTGCACAAGGGGTCCAAAACAATCGTTTCCTTTTCTCCATCAACAACCTTCCTGCTGCAATATTATAAGATGCATTATCAGTAACAATTTGAACCACATATTCCTCCCCAACTTTTTCAACCATCTTATCTAACAAGTCATACAACAAGATAGCATCTTCTTTTTTATCTGAAACATCAATTGATTCCATAAAATAAGTTCCTTCTGGACAATTCACCAAAAAGTTGATCAACTTTCTTTGCCTTTTATCAGTCCACCCATCACACATTATAGTGCACCCATAATCTTCCAATGTTTTATATATTCAGCATGCATTTGTTTTGTTTCTTCTACCATTTTTTGTAGAAGAGGCAACCTCAACATGTGATAACTAGGTGGTTTGTATCCTGGTCCAAATCGGCCAATAAGTTCAACCATGATTTCAAAACTCCTGCACTTTGCTGCATTGAAAGGAATGCCAGCATCATAAAACCATCTAGCTATAGCAAGATCAAGATTGCATTTATCTTCTTTCTTCAATTTAGACATAGTGCTCTGAATTTTTTTCCCACTTCTTCTTGCATCAATAAAATCATCAACATTCATCCTTGCAAATGCATCCATTGGTCCTTTCTCCTTTTTTTGTTTTGCAAAAATTGACAAGGTAGTTGGTTTTTTTATTGGCTCGGACTCCTCCTCATCAGATGAGCTCACAACATTCTCATAAGCACTTGTTGCACTTACTATCTTCCTCTTCTTGTTTTTGTTCAAAGCCACCATCATTTCTGCAGCAATCTCCTTTGTAGTCTTAGGACACTTCTTCACATCACGGAAACCTCCAATCAAGTGCTCCTTTTGTCTCTTTATCCCCCCATTTGTCACTGTACCACACAATTCACATTTCACTTTATTCTTATCGTGCTCATTAGGCCAATAAGCATACTTCCATCCTGGATCATTAGATTTCGCTTTCTTGAATTCTGAATCTGCTGTGGGTATTGAGGAAGAAGAATCCATTCTTCTCACTGCAAAACTAATTTAAAAAATTGTAAATAGAGAGGAGAGGGGGAGCGGGACAGTGTGTGTGTGTGTGTGACTATGAGAGAGAGAGGGGAGTGACTCAGTGACCGTGAGAGAGAGAGAGGAGGGGGTATCGGTGGGACTGTCACAGAGTGACAGTGTGTGTGAGATAGAGAGGAGAGGGGGGGGGCAGGACTGTGTGTGTGTGTGTGTGACCGTGAGAGAGAGAGAGGGGGTGCCGGTGGGACTGTCACTCTGTGACAGTGTGTGTGAGATAGAGAGGAGAGGGGGGGGGACTGTGTGTGTGTGTGTGTTGTGTGTGTGTGTTGTGTGTGTGTGTGTGTGACTATGAGAGAGAGAGAGAGGAGGGGGTGTCGGTGGCCGGTGGGAGTCGTGGGACTGTCACTCTGTGACAGTGTGTGTGAGATAGAGAGGAGAAGGGGGGCGGGACTCTGTGTGTGTGTGTGACCGTGAGAAAGAGAGAGGCAGAGGGGGGGGCGGGACTGTGTGTGTATGTGTGTGACTGTGAGAGAGAGAGAGAGGAGAGGGGGGGCGAGACACTGTCACACACAGAGTGTGTGTGACAGTGTCTGTGTGAGAGAGAGAGACAGAGAGAGAGAGAGAGAGAGAGGAGAGAGAGAGAGAGAGGGGGTGCCGGTGGGACAGAGAGAGAGAGAGGCAGAGAGAGAAAGAGGGGAGTGATCGTGAGAGAGAGAGAGAGACTGAGAGAGAGAGGCAGAGAGAGAGAGGGGGTGCCGGTGGAACAGAGAGAGAGAGGGGGTGCCGGTGGGCAGTGACCTCCAGCGGCCTCTGGGAACTAGGGAAGGGGAGGGGAGAGCGTGACAGGGAACTAGGGAAGGGGAGATGGGGGGAGCGTACCTCCTCCGGCAGCAGCGACCTCCTCCGGCGCGGAACCCTACCTGGGTTGGACTCGGGGGGCAAGGCGGGGGTGGGAATGGGAAGACGGGGTCACGAAGGGGAGTCGGGGCGGAGGGGGGGATATAACCAGGGATCCGATCCACTAAGTGGATCGGATCCACTAAAAGACCCGGAGGCCATCTCAAGGCGCCCAAGCGCACGCCTTGGGCCGCCTTCCCCGCCTTGGCGTCGCCTTGCGTCGCCTTTTTCCAGTCCACTTAGGCGGCCCACTTAGGCGACCCCCAAAAGCCGCCTTGGCGCCGCCTAGGCGGCCGCTTGCCAACTATGGATTGGGTTCAGGAGTCCTAATACAACTTTAACTTAATCTAATGACGAATTTCCATGTTTATCTTTATCTCTTAAACCTTCCAATCTCCAATTAGAGTTGGATTGTGATAGAAAATGTGTATCTCAAGTTAAGGTAGTGATGGGACACGAATTTAGATAATTATCAAGTGTATTTAAGCTTATCTTGCTCAATTTATCTAATGAATAATAAGCATTGCGAATTTAATAAGATAATCTTATTTTATTATTATTTTTTGTCTATTTTGGCCCATTAACTCTTTTATGGACCATTAATTAAACTCATTATCAACTTTTACTTATTGGGTTTTATTTTTAACTCATTATTCTTTTCAGTTAATTAATTAAATTTATTTAATAAATTGGTTTGCTAAAGTTTGTGTGTAAATTAATGTACACAATCATATTATAGATTAATTGTGTGTATATATACACATGTATTAGTTTATATATGTGAAATGATGGTTTAATACATGTATTAATTAATGTATATAAGAAAAAAAATTGTGTGGCAGAATCAACCCGATCGGCCTATTCAGACCGGTTTCAGCTGATTTGGCTAGAATTTCAACGATTCAGGGGGCTCGGCTGATCTGACACAGAATTGGCCTATCTTGATTAGGATCGATTGATTCTGCATTCTATGCTAGTGAGATTCTAAAAGAGGAAAGGGAGCACTCTCTAAAGGGATATGAAAATCTCATCGGTAATACTCAAAATAGGGTAACTGGGTTTGTCTCTTGCAGCTCCCTCTTCCTCTATATAAAGAGGGGGGAGGGCAGCTCCCTAGGGAAGCCAAGAAAAAAGGGGAAAAGCTTAAGGCAAAGGAGGAAAAGCAAGGCAAGAAAAAGGGAAGAAGGCCTAGCTAGAGGGCTGTTTCTACGAAAAAAGAGGGGGAAAAAAAGAAGAAGAAAGCTCAGGTCTATTCTTGAAAATGAATTAGACTTGAATGACAAGAATCATCACCGATGGATGGCACCATTAAGCTTATAAAAGAGGAAAGGAAGTAGGAACTAAAAGGGGGTGAAACCCTACCGGTGAATTTCACTTGGGAGATTCAAAAGAGGATAAGTGAGACTGCCTATGGCTAATCCTCCACCTCTATATAAAGAGGACCCCTCCTCCCTAGTCCCTACAAAACACCCAAGGAAATCAAGGGAGAAAACTCAAAGGAAAAGGCAGGAAACCAGTGCAAAGCATATTGCTCCAGTAAGAGAAAAGAGAAAAGGAAGAGGAAGAAGAAAAAAGGGGAAAAGAGAGAGAGAGAGAGAAGAGAAACTCAGGTCAGAAAAGAGAAGAAAAAGGAAGATGTTTAAGAAAGAAAAAATGGAAGAGGTTCAGCTGGGAAAATACCCTTGAGGTCTGAACCTGTGCAAAGAAGTCAGGGCGAGTTGTGAACTTACAGCAAAACCCCCCTGAAAATTGATTATTTGAATCAAGGCCCTTTCAAGTTGTATAATTTTTAAGTCTTGATTTGATTTGCTTTGGCATGTTACATGTCAAAAAGGGGATTTTAACCCTATTAACCCTTGACCACAGCAATACCCTGAATTTTCAGTCAATGGCAATTACTCCTTGATTTTGGGATAATTATTCATTTAACCCTTGTTGGATGTGCAATTGCAAAAATTATACCCCCATGGAATAGTCTAGCACACTATAAATGGGATAAGTGAATAAATAAACAATATGATGAAGGCTGAATAAGTGTAGCAATCATATATGTGAACAATGAATCAACAAACAAATAATGACAATACAATAACATGTTGGTTTTTATAAACTTTCCTTGTAAACTCCTTTTTATTTGGTTGGATTATGGGGTACTATTGTGGTGGTTAATCAGGGGTTGTCATTCGTGTAATCGATGTAATTAACATCAACTTATGTTGATGGGGAGAGGCAAAGGACATGAGCTTACATCAATAAGCCTGGTCCAAATAAATAAACAAATCATGAGAGGATCTATATTAAAAAATAATTATCTATTTTTCTCACAAAACAGTAGATTTGCTGCCTGAACAAAGGTTTGCCTTGTTGTCAATCAGGGGTTGTCATTCGTGTAATCGATGTAATTAACATCTACTTATGTTGATGGGGAGAGGCAAAGGACATGAGCTTACATCAATAAGCCTGGTCCAAATAAATAAACAAATCATGAGAGGATCTATATCAAAAAATAATTATCTATTTTTCTCACAAAACAGTAGATTTGCTGCCTGAACAAAGGTTTGCCTTGTTGTCAATATATGACTGAAACTTCTTTAGTCCTTCATTACATGATCCGCATGGTTCTTCGTGTGGAAAGTTCGGGCATGCTTGTTATACTGTTGTTTTGACAGTTTGTTCTGCAGGTAGTTGTCTGAGTTTCAATCCAATTGTTGACTCTTAACGGACAGTTTCCTTCCCCTTTTTCAACCTCATGCAGGTGGAAAGATTGCTTTCTTCAGAACAAAAGACAACTGATTATCGTTCACCAGATGATGGAAATGCACCTGATCATCGGCCGACAACCACTTGCATAAAGTCAGCTCATTTCACAGTCTACATTATATCGTGACATAACAAACAAGGGATGACTAATTCTCTAGTATGTTGGTGTGCATTTCAGAGTTGTTGCTTATCTCTCTCGTGTACTTGACGTTGCATTCACTGCCCTTGAAGGTCTCAATAAGCAATCATTCCTAACAGAGCTGGTATGTTTGTATAAACTCTTTATACATTCTGTGAATGTACCAATTATAATGGTAATGACAATATCATCTATGTGGTTAATGATTCCATGTTTTCCAACTTTTCCTGGGATGTAGGTTTTTTTCATTCATCATTGCTTAACCATCATCAAATTCTTTATTTGTGTGTGTGGGAGGGGGGTGAACTTTGATTTAGACTTTCCCTGATACATGTTAAAGTGCATTGTATTGGCTAACTGATGTGAACCTGATGCATTTTAAATCACATCTTATTGGCTAACTTATGTGAACCTAACTGCATGTTCAAATGCCTATCTTATTAACTTGAAACCATTGATAGTGGAGGGAAACATTAGCCCACTGCATGTTCTTGTCTGACTGCTGACGCAGAATTGGGTATTGTAGGGAAATCGCTTGCACAGAGGGTTGCTTAATCATTGGCAGAGGTTCACCTTTAGTCCAAGGTACTCATTGTCATTTTGCCTTGGATATCACTCTTTGCTGAGCATGTTTGCATTTCTCTCATTATATTTTGTTATCAACTATTTTAAGCAAATTTTACTTTTTTTCATTATATAATGGTAAGTGTACAATGGGTCTTCTATTCATAATATTAAATCACTCAAATTTTATCTACTGTATTGCATGTAGAAGTTTGGATAAAGTAATTATTAAAGTGTGTGAAGAATTGTCTGTTCGCTTTACTGTATCTTTTTCACATGCATCAGTCTGTTCAGTGATCTGTATGTGTGGTGGGACCCTGTCCACATGCTTAGTTGCTTTAGAAGTATTTGTAGGAAAAGTTACCCATGTCAAATTTTGCACCATGCTTGAAAAAACATGTGGAGATCATTCTTCTGAATGGGCTTGGACAAACCTTTGCTCAAGTCCATGAGCTTGCCAAGCCTGAAAATGATATACTGGTTCATCGTTTAAAAATTAAAACCACTATACAAAAGATCTAGTGGATGGAATCCTGAATGCAAAATAGATGAATAAACACCCTGTTGGCTGAAGGCAATCTGATTCTCTGAAGGCAGGCATCTCCCCCGAATTAACTCCATATCTTCAGCAGGCATCTTCCCTGCTCTGCTCAGGTGAATCTTGCTCTCCCCTTTCTCCTTGTGTTGCACATCTGTGGCTGAACCACCATAGAGGTTACATATGATGGCAGGATGCTGGAGAAAATTTTCCTGTCAATTTCTCTGACCTCTTGGAATTTCTGGTGGGAGAAACGGAAATAGAGAAATATCGCTTTCTTTTTTCTATTTTTTAAATCCATGGATGTGGGGTTGAGCAGGTTGTTCAAGACATAATGTCTAAAACAATTTAGGGAATGGACAAGCAGTAATGAAAGGAGAGATCGGCAGCCTCAGGAAGGAAGGTATGGAGATTTGAGGATCAAGCATGGGCTGGTGATCTAAAAGGTCAATCTGGATTGCCACTAATTAGGGGTGTTCATCTGTCCCATTCGGTCTGGGTTGGCCAAAGTCTGGGTTGGCCCATTTTTGGCCAACCCAAAACGAATTGTTTGACCAACCTAGACCAAATCGAACTAGAGTTATTTTGGTTTGGTTCGGTTCAAACTGAATTTTTATATTTAATTGAATATGAATAAACCTATTAATATTTATACATTGAAAATAAGAATAAAATTAAAAAATATGCATATTTATATGTAAATTTAGTTATGTAGTTACTTTTTAATACTCATTATATGTATATTATACAAATATTACTATAATTATATTAAAAATTGGTTTTTTTGGTTTATATGGTTCGGTTCGGTTTCACAATTTCTGAACCGAACTTCGATCCAAACCGGATCGAACTGACCAATTCGGTTTGGTCCAGTTGCTTCAGTTCAAACCGAACCAATTTGGTTTGGTCCGGTTTGGTTTTTCGGTTTGGACCAAATTATGAACAGCCCTAGATTGCCTGATCCTTCCTGATTGATGTATAATCACTTTTTATATACAAAAAATTCAAAGAAACTGGAATTTTTTAATGTAAATATTTGTATAATATTAAAAAGATATTATTTAGAAAAAAATGAGGAGATATTTATTATGGGCTAGACATGTAGGTTGCATGCATATGGTGGTCACCCGAGATTGTACTCTTCTATGTGAATGTCGATGTTGGTGACTGATATCTAACTAGGGATATTAGGGATGAGGCTGGATTATCCTATCAGCTGCTGGGATGTTGTACCTGATTTTTTAGGCTATCCATATCCTCGTGATTAACTTAATACATTGGAGGGTGGATAAGCATGATAAGCTGGTAAACATAAGCCTCTGAAGGAATCTCAGATGATGTATTAGCATCTTTTGCATGGCCATAGAGCTCTTGTTCTTCTTGTCTCTTTTGGCACCCTTATTCTGTACTTCTTTTCCTTTGAACGTGGATAGTACCACTGGTATTATAAAAAGAAAAAACTTTACTAGGAGAAAAAGGTTTTTTTTTGGGGGTGGGGGGGGGGGGAGCAAAGAAAATAAACCCAGAAACACGTGCCACCCCAGATAAAAAACCCCAACTGTCCCAAAACAAAATCACATCACAATTAAGAGGCCCACTCTCAACATACAATTTCCAAAAACAAATACCGCTCAAAAAGCAAAATTCATGCAGCTCTCCCTCCGAGATGTCTCCTATCTCCACAAGCCATCTATTCTTCAGAGTGCTTCGAAACTCCTTTCTTGGCGGCCACATCAGATTTTGCCTTTCTAGCAATGTCTGCCATCCACCTATGCTTGATCAAAAGAAGTGTGGACTTCAATCCTTTGTCCACGCCTTCATTGGAGACCACGATCAACCTTGCAGTTTCACTCGCCTTTGTCTACATATAGTTCTCGACCTTGGTCAGTATATTCATAACCTCTCCCTTGGTGAGCTTCCCATTGTCCACAGTGTCCATCTTCTCCCCTTCAAAAGTTTCCTCGACCAGCTGCATCACCGCTGTCAAATCTTCCAACACTGGAGGCGGGGCAGGCAGAGCTAAGGCCAGAGGGATAGAGGCTGCTACCTCCTCCAATTTTTGTTCTGTACTTCTTCCATATCCAATCACATCAGTAATGTTTAAAGTTTGGATGATACCTTCTATCTTCTATCCCTAGCATTTATGCAGTTATTCCTTCTAAGTGTGGAGGCCTTTGTTTCCAATGGCCCTTGTCTATTATTGTCTCACTTGGTGACTCCTTGCTTGCCTGCTCTTATGATCTTTATCTTGTATAGTATGGGTGAAATGTTGTTCCTTTATAAATGTGATGGCAGGATGGTCTCTTGAACAAATATGGCATCTCCTTGTCCTTTACTTGAATGATCACTGCCAGTGGCTGAACTGAAGTTGAATCCTATTAGTTCTAACATTCGAGCAGAAGCTTGATGCAAACCTACCGTGACCAAAAATTCACAAGTCTCTCCAACAACGTACATATCCTGGATCAAGTCAACATATCCTTGAGAAACTCTCTTCTTTGTTAATGTCCACCAAATCAAATCTCTAGGTACTCGATCATATGCCTTCTCTAAATCAAGAAAAACCATATATAAATCTCTTCTCATCTCTCTATACTTCTCCATTAACTGCCGTAATAAGAAAATAGCTTATGTAGTAGATCTACTTGGCATAAAACCAAACTGATTTTCTAATATAGTAGTCATACATCACATTCGTTTCTCGATTACTCTTTCCCAAAGTTTCATAGTGTGACTCATAAGCTTAATTCCACGGTAATTATTACAGTTTTGAATATCCCCTTTGTTTTTATAGAAAGGAACTACGACACTTTTTTTTCGATAAGTAGGAACCACGACACTTTTTCTCCATTCTTCTGGCATTCTCCGTTCCTTCAAAATTTTATTGAAAAATTTAGTTAACCACTTAATACCAATGTCTCCTCAGGCTTTCCACACTTCAATAGGTATGCCATCCGGTCCTAAGGCCTTGCCCAATTTCATTTTTCCTAAAGCATCAGCCACTTCTGACATCTTAATACGCCCAAAATATTGATATTTATTACATTTTGTTGACTCGTGATTCTCTTCTAAAGAGACATCCTTAAAGCAATCTCCATTAAGTAATTTCTGAAAATAGCTACACTATCTCTCTTTAACCTCTCTTTGATCTTCATCCTTAATGCAACGAACATGATTGAGATCTCTACTTTTCTTTTCTCTTAATTTAGCAAGTTTAAATATATCTTTTTCACCTTCTCGGATTCCTAGTTTATTATATAATTCTTCAAATGTCTTCAATTTAGCTTCACTAACTATTATTTTAGCCCTCTTTTTAGCTGTTTTATAAGCTTCTAAAGTATGACTATTTTTGTTACTTTGTCAAGCCTTAAAACATTCTCTTTTAATTCTAATAGTATTTTGAATTTCCTCACTCCACCACCAAGTCTCTCTTTCTACATTCATTTTGCCTTTAGATTCACCTAAGAGTTGTTTTGCTACATTCTTTATACAATTTGCAACATTATTCCTCATTACATTAACTTCTTGGTCTAAATTCCAAATATTTTCTTTTACTAGATGATTTTTAAATGTTTCCAAATCTTTACTTTTCAAATTCCACCATTTAATCTTAGAGCAATTATTTATGATGGTTTTTCTTTTAAATTTTGGGATAAGGACATCTATTACTAGTAACCTATGTTGTGGGGCTAAACTCTCTTCAGGGATAACTTTGCAATCTTTACACAAAACTCTATCAATCTTTCTAATAAGAAAATAATCAATTTGACTCTTATGTGTCAAAACTCTATCAGTCTTTCTACCATGTCCATTCTATATTAAATGAATGCGAAAGTGCTAGTAAGAAATGTTTAGCACATATTCATGTAACAAGGTAATAAAATAAAAGAAATAACAAACACAAACTAAACAATAATATGACAATCAATGGGAATCTGAACATATGTCACCAAGATGAAACTTTTATCCTGAAATATTGCTAAGCAAATAATAACACTCTAATATGATACTGTCTTAATTCATCACTTGTTAATTGCCAAACATAGTAACTGCATCAAATTCGTTTTAGAAAACATAAAATTAAAATAAAAATCTGAATCTTGAACTCAGAACCCATGTTCTGTCATCTAGATTCCTAAAATAGAAAACACTAAAGTTTTAGGCTTTTACACCAAAATCACACCCCAAAAGACAGGGTGACTTCTGCCTTTTACAAAATTAACTTCCACTTTTTATATAAAAAAACACAAATTTTATGTGGACTTCCACTCTTGACCAAAAAAAACCACCAAAATTTTAGGCGTTTACACCAAAACCACATGCCAAACATGGCAGGGTGACTTCATGCCAATGTGTTTTGGGCAGGAGCACCCCAAGGTGGCCCAAGGGATCTCTTGCCTGGGTGCCAAAGCGCATTGGCTGTTGTCAAGAACCTTGTCACCTAGGCAGTGCATTGAAAGCAATGGCTACTATTGTCACTGCTTGCAGAAAGCTTATTGGGCTAATCCCTTGTTGAATCCCATAATTTCTCAGGAAAGCAAAAGGTAAATTTAAAAAGAAAAGTGAGTTTTAAAACCAAAGAAGAAAGTTGAGGTGAGTGGGCTATTAAATAATGCCCAAAAAATGCACCTCTGGGTGTCTTGGTCCATTAAAATAATGCCCAAAAAGCGGAGATGGGCATTAAAAAAAAATGCCCAAAGGAGGCATCTCCGTGTTCATTTGAAAACCCGGAGATGGGGGGTCTCTTGGTTTTAAACCTGGAGATCCTCCCATCTCCGGATATAGAACCTGGAGATGGGGTCTCCGGGTTAGTTAGAGTCTCTTTATACATTCTTATATGTTTCCCATTTGAGTCTTTAGTAAGTATGTAGCCCATGGGCCTTGGGGTTACTCCGCCCATTATAAAAGGGGCTGTAGTAGGGTTTTAAAGAGACGTGATGAATTAAAGAATTTTTGAAAAGGAGTGTTGCCTTAGGGTGCCACCCCCTCTCCCCTCTCTTCCCTCCCCCCTCTCTCTCTACAGGGTCTCTGCATGGGAGACCCGACGGGGCCGAACCAGGGGGTGTGAGGTCCCCTGGCTGGCTTGCCGATCCACCACTGCTTCCCCGGGCGCTGTTGCAGCCATTCTCCCTGTTAGGGGGAGGTCGACTTGGTGCTGCTGCCAAGCCCATCCGCCATTCCCACAGTCGCCGCCTACACTCATGGCTTGCATCTGCTCTCTCAGCCTGTCCTCCACAGCTGCGACGCTGCCGACCATCAGCGAGGCCCGCCGCTGCTGCCCTCTCTCCCTCCCAGTCCAGATCACTGCGCCATCACTCTGCCGCTCTCCGGCACCTCTCCTCCCCGCCTACTTGGCTGTCAGACCACCAACACTGTGGTGTCCCTGCATCATCGTCGCCTGGATCCTGCCGCACCCTCTAGGGAGGCTGTGCCGGGGAGTACCCCACCTGCAGCTGGGTCCCCGCCCAGTAGTGAGTGGGCAGGGAGGTCCTAGGCCCAGCCGTTGCCACCCTGTGCCGCCTGCTACACCCATGGAAGGCAGGATCGGGACGGGATCGGGATCGACCCTGGTCGATCCGATCCTGGATCGGATCGGATCGAAGATCCTCTGGATCCCAGGGAAGTCTGGCCGATCCTGGATCGGCCAGACTATAAAATGTTTATTTTTTTGGAAAAAATGTAGGAAAATTCAGAAAAAAATCAGGAAAATTCAGGAAAATTCAGGAAAAAACAGAAAAATCTGAACTCCTGAAAGAACTAAGATTTGCATCAAAAATCAATTATACGTGCATTCATAGTACATAAAACATGAAATTAAGACATTGTACATGTAACTTACATTTGATAGAAGACTAATAATCTTTCCATCCACTTCCAGACATAGATGAGCCACCATCATTTGGGTTTTGGTAGCTATGACCAAAGAGGGAATTTGCTAAATCATGCATACCCATTTGAATCCCTCTTGGTGTAAATTGTTGACTTGAGCTTTCTCCAGATTGTGATGGAGCTGGACACCATATACCAAGCGGTTTGTATGTACTTGTTGCTTCACTAGGGCCACTAGGCTCTTGTTCTTGTGAAGGCCAAGGTCCCCATCCTCCTTGTACTCCATAAGGTGAGCTACTAATATCTGAGTACGGTAAAATAGGAGGTTGAAATGCAGGTATATGAGTAGACCCTGAACTATAGTTTGGCTCCCAAGGTGGCCACTCATAGGCTGCATGATGTTGTTGTCCTTCATATCCCCCTTGTCCATGCCCTTGTCCTTCTCCTCCGCCTCCCTGATGTTCTGTTTCTGGTACATAACTTTCAGTAAGTCCTACACCTGTGGCCCCAGTATATCCTGCTCCTGCATATCCCTGGCCAGCTCCTGTGGCCTCAGTGGCAGCCCCATCATCATCATCATCATCATCATCATCATTTGGATCTTGTGTGGTGTCATCACTACGAATTGGTTGCTGCACTTTCCTCTTTTTTTGCCTGGCATATGTTATTTTTTCTAACTCTAAGGCTTTTGAACTCTTCTCTTTTTGTGTTGCAGCTCTTCTTAATGCAGGCTGAGTGGGAGGCACTCTAGATCAAGGTTCAAAATCTCGGGGATCGGGATCGGATCGGTCGGCCCAAAACCGATCCGACCCGGCGATCCCGAGCCCGGCTCGGCCGATCCGGGCCGAGCCCGACGGGTCTGGCCAAGCAAAAGGGGGGTGGATCGCCCCCCTTAAAAAAATTGAAAAAAATTAGAAAAAATATGAAAAATAGGAAATATATGAACATTGTATTATGAACTGAAATACATGAAAAAAATGTATTTATTGGAATCGTACATTATATTGTGTGGACATAAGGTTTACATAATCTGTCCAAGACATATAATGTTGGTAATATGCCTCATATTGAGTCAAATATGACTATAGGCATCCGTGTTCGCATATATGATAGAGGTGTGTAGCCCGGTATTTCAGGCACTTGATATGAGCCATATGACTCATATGAGTCATGTGAATGTGAATCGGACTCAGTGGATTGTGCATATGCTCACCTCCGGTGTAATATGATGCATCCGGGTATTGAGGATATCCCAAGTAGCCTCCCTGCCCTTGGTAAATCCTTCAGTGGAAACATAAGATGATGTATCTGACGCTTGCTCCATGGTCTCAAACTCCATCCGTAGCTTTTCTTGACGCTCCCACTCCTCTTGCATCTTCTTCTTCTTCATTAACCAATTCCATCTATGCGGATGAAGTTGGGATTGTATCCCGAATCTTCGGATGCTCCTTGGCCTTGCCCTTGCCCTTGCCCTTGCAATTGAGATGCCACTTTCTTCCCCTTTCGTGCAATTTTTGACTTGAGGTTGTGCTTCCCTCCCTTCCTACTCCCATGATGTTGATCTTGAGTAGCATGGGTGAAGTCTTCCTCTCCGGTGAATACAATAGGGTCGGGTGACGGTGCCGGTGGCGGTACACTGCTGACAACTAGGACATCTCCTCCATGATCGGATCCCTCACTAGGAGTACTTGTGTCGATGTCGAGTCATTAGAAGTTTGGTATTGAACATTATCGCTTGGCTCCGGTGTTTCATCATCTATATCTTCCTCGATCGTGTCCAAGTCTGCAATGCTAATGCCATGTTTCGTGCTCCTTCCTCTTGCACCCACTGTCTTCTTTTGGCGTTTAGGGGCTGGGGGAGTTTCGAACTCCGGAAGCAAAGGCACATCATCAAGCTCACCTAAATGAGACATAAACATGTTAAAATGAGAAATAAATAATTTATAAATGATGCATGTACATTGTAAATGTCATTTACCTTCAGCCCATGCACGATCATGCGGGTCGAACTCTGGTTGAACCGAAGTGCTTGCATTTACCCATGCATGTAGTGGATGTTCCTCCTCAAAAACTTCTTCTATATCTATTGTCTCCGATGGAGTTGCTTCAGCTTGTTGTTGCCCCGAGGATCTATATCTCTCTCTATCTTGAACTTGCTTGATTAATTGGAGGTTTTTAAGCTTCAATCTCATGTTGTAGTGACAAAATACCAACTTCTCAAGACGTGCAGACTTCAACCGGTTTTTTTGTTTTGTGTGGATCAAGCCAAATGTGCTCCAGTTCTCTCACACCCTGTGGCAGACGTTGTTTGGCTTAAAACCCGAATAGCTACATAGGCCAAGTCTTCATATCCATAAGTTCTTCCATGATCCAACCACCAATCCGCTGTAAATGAAGCATGTATAATGTGTTAGAAAATAGAACCAACTCATTGTACATGCAAATAAATATGATGAGTAACTTCTAACCTGGACTCAAAATCTGAGCAGCTCGTTGTGCCGTGCTAGTACCAAAGTGGTAGAGTTGAAGTCTATAATCATGCATTTGTTTGCATGCTATGATTGCCCTATCCTCATTGTCTAGCATCCGTTTGATTACATTTTTGGCCCCAATCAACACTTCGGAGGAATTGTCATAGTTCTCCCTCCTCCCATCAGTCCTATACATGTATGGGGGTTGAA
This sequence comes from Colocasia esculenta, assembly GCA_014218235.1. NCBI lineage: Eukaryota > Viridiplantae > Streptophyta > Magnoliopsida > Alismatales > Araceae > Colocasia > Colocasia esculenta. Next base: position 121,021,568 of record CM024763.1, on the reverse strand, counting down.
GAAATGCCCTACATGTAGAAGATAAATGTTAAAACATGAGTTGTAAATAATATGTAATCACAATTCACAAGAGTTGAAGTGTTATGCTTACCTGCAGCATGAAGATCATGATGCAATGTGTGCTCCCATCGTCGATCTACGATTTCCCACCACTTGGCATACGTTGTTTTGTTGTTCATTTGGATAAGCTCCTTTGCTCGATCCATAGCCTCGTACAAGTAACCCATCTCGGATCTCCTCTCCCCATCTACCGCCCTTAACACTCGAACAAGCGGTTCTACTACATTCAAACATTTTGGACCCCCTTCCAAAATGGCTTTGATTGGATAATGTCGGTCACCTTCTTTCCATTCTCCCTCACCCGTGTAGGAGCATGTCGGGACATATAGTTTTCCCACTCTTCCGATGCTACCATCCTAATAAGGTTGCTACGTTGCCCATTTATGCTATCCAATGCAATATATTGGGATGCAAACCTGTAGGTGCTGGCCGAAGCAACTCCCGTCCATGTGTATGCGTCCTCATGATGTCCAATATGTTGTTGTGGTTGTAGATGAAAGTGGTTACGAACCTTGCATTGTTGACCACATTTTCCACCATTGATCTTCACAAATGTCTTCTAGCATTAAGTCAATGCAGTGCGCGGAGCAAGGAACCCAATACAAGTGTCCCTTTTCTCCATTAGTTTTTGGCCCGCCAACTTGAAAGCCGCTGCATTGTCGGTTACCACTTGGACAATTCTTTTCTCTCCAATCTCCTGCACCATCTCATCCATCAACTGAAATAGGTAGTCCGCATTCTTCACCTTGCCAGAAGCGTTCTACCGACTTCCAAAAAACAGTCCCTGCTTTGCAGTAGATTAAGAAGTGTATCATACTTCTTCGTGTAATGCCTGCACAATTCCATATGAAAAATTAAAACCTATGTCTTATTAATGAATAAGTGAATAACAGTTAACTAGCCAAACACTTGTACATACCTGTCCATCCATCGCACATTAACGTGCAACCATATTCATCCTATATTCGTTCAAATGTGGAAACATATGCCTTCATATCTTCAACCTCCATATCCAAGTATTTGTTGTAGATTTCATATGAAGTAGGGCCTTCCACCCCTTGCCCACTTCACCAATAGTCTCTATCATGGACTCATAATATGGTCCTTTTGCTGCATTAGCCGGTATGCTGTTGAAGAAGAACCATCTTGACGTCGCTCTCCCTATCTTCTCCTTGCATATTTTCAAATTCTTGAATGCTGCAGAAATGGATGGTTGCTTCTCCCTTCGCCTGGTGAGAAATGGGTCTATTGGTCCCACTCTAGGATCTCCGTCTCTAGGGATATCCACTGGAACCTCAGGTATTTGAACTCATTCCAGCACTTGAACTCCCTTGTCCGCTACCCCCATGGCCACTACCTTGACCTACGTGACGACCGGTACGTCGGAGATAGTCCTCTTCCGCATTAGACCTTCGACTTGCTTCGATGCCCGACGAAATTGTTCTATAATATGAGATAGAAATAGAATGAGGGTCGGAGGGTGCTTAAAGCCTTAAACTAAAATAAATGTTTCAAAAGTAAGTTAACTAATTACTAACCTTCTTCATCTTGATCAAGATCAAAGAATGTCTCCCTCTTGGTAAATCTACGGACCTTCGAGGAGGGGCAGATAAATCTTCCGGATTTGTTGCCGTCTTCTACTAGTGTTTGCTTTGGATGTCTCTTTCTCCTTCATATATTGGCAAAATTGCATTCGAACTTCAGCAGAAACTCTCGAGCATGGTGCCACCTCACCTTTAATTCCCGCTAGATGTTGTTTCAAACGAAATATGCCGCCCGATAAGACCCGATCACAATATTTACATTGGACCTTCCTTCGAGCCATGTCCACAACGATACCATGAGCCCAAGCGGGATCGGTGCTAGGAGGGTTGCTTGAAGAATGGGGAGCCGGAGCAGCACCACCTTCGGCGGCCATCACTTACAACACAAAAAAGAAGTTAAATAATAATAAAACAGAAAATAAATAATTTTTTTTTGCGGATGAGAGAGAGGGAGATGAATCGCAGCCAAGAGTTCGGGCCAAGAGTGTGTGTGAGAGAGCCCGAATAGTCGAACAAGAATCCCAAGAGTGTGAAAGATGAGATCGCCTCCCAATAGTGCAAAATAGCGCCCGAGAGAGAGAGAGAATGCCCAAAATATGAGAGGAGGGGAGAGGAGAACTCAAAACATGAGTTTAGAACATATTGGGGGCCTTTGGGGGGTTTATATAGACCCCCAAGGCCTCCAAAGGCTCCAAAGAGCCGTTTCTGGCCGTTGGGGAACAGTCCCCAACGGCTAGAAAACGGTTAGTTCTGAACTAGCTGTTGGGCCGCGGATCGCCCCGGTCCGGGCCGATCCGCGGCGGACCGGCCTGGGCTCGGCGATCCCGCCGAGTCCAGCCGAGCCCGACGATCCGAGCGCAGGGGACCGGACAGGTTACCCCGGCTCGGATCGGAGGGGCCAAAACGAGCCAACTCGGGCGATCCGATCCCGAGTTGGCCGAGTTTTGATTCCCTGATATTAACCCTAATTAGGGTGAAATTAGAGATTTTCTCTAATTTCCCGAAATGAAATAGTTCCATTATCATAGAAAGGCATGATTAAGTCAATTAAGTGATTGGAACACTTAATGATCTCTAATTGTGCTAATACAACATAAGCCCCAAATATCAAACCCTAATTAGCCAATTAGGGTGAAATTTGGAGATTTGTCTAATTGACAAAATGTAAGGAAGAATAAGAAGATATAAGAAGATTAAACATGTGTACATGTGTTTTCATTTTTTTCAGAATTTATAACTGAATTTTGAAATTAAAAAATGAAATATACCTTAAGAAGAACAACTTCTTCCTTGCTTGAGTAAGATCTCTTGAGATCTACTCAAGAAGATCTCCTTAGATGTGCTCCTTCTAACCTCTTTCAAACTTGAAAGAGAAGATAGGGTTTAGAAGAAAAAGTAGAAGAGGAAGGAGAAGAGGAAGAAGAAGAAGAAGAAGAAGAACAAGAAGAGGAGGAGGAGGCCGGCTGGGGAGGAGGCCGGCGGCGGTGGAGGAGGCAGCCCGAGCTGGGGGGGGGGGGGGAGGAGCACCTTCCTTCCTTCCTAGGACACCAAAACCTGCAACTTTTGGTGTCCTCGGGTGGGAAGGGGCCGAAATAAGGGGATCGACCTCGGATCGATCGGATCGACCCTTATCGGGTCGGATCGACGCGGATCGATCGATTCGACCCGATAAGGGTCGATCCGGCGCCTTAAGTTCAAATTTGAACTGAACAGGGCCGGATCGACTGAATCGAGCCGGGATCGATCGATCCCGGTTCGACTCGAGCGATCCAACTCAGATCCTACTGAGTTGGGTCGATCCAGCCGGAAATCTGGGGTTTTGGGTTCTTCAAGGGGGATCGACCCTTGGGGGTCGATCCGATCCGGGATCGAGCGATTCTGGCTCGATCCCGCGATTCTTCCTTCCATGGCTACACCTCCCAACCACTGCTGACCCACCAGCACAGCCTGACTGTGCCACTATCCGCCCCTGCCCAGCAGGTCAGTCGGCTCATTTCAGGGCACTCAGAGTTGGCCGAGCCCCTTTCCGGTGCACACGAGCTGTTCAACAGATTGCCCACTGTGGCGCACCTGCTGGCCAATATCTGGCCATTTTTTGCATGCCAACACTGGCCCAAGCACCAAGCTGAGTGCCTGTGGACAGTGCCGACTCATCCAGCATGCCTGCCGGCCATCCCCATTCACCGCATGACTGTCCTGCCTAGTAATGCTGCTGCCCTGATGTGTGCCCGGCCCATGCCAGCACCACCTGTCAGTCGGTGCGAACAGCGGAACCGACACATCATCCTCGATCAGCGACTGTCCGAGCTCTGGACCCACGTGCCAGCACTGCCCGTGACCTAAGTATGAGCATTTAATCTCTGATTGTCAGCTGCTTTCCTTGTTTTCAGTGATTTGTCTAGTCCAAGGACAGCACTCAGGCTGCGCAGAAGGTGCTTGACGGACTGTCCCACATCAGGTATATATGCAAAAAACCCAAATATAAACATTGGGTTTTGTCTCTTATCTATCAGTGGTCCAGATTGATTCTTCACGTGTCTGTAGATGGTCGGAGGAGGTTTACGAATGCTGGCTAGACAAGTCACATTGGCTTGTCAACATTTTTTTTTCTTTTCTTTTTCACTATAAATCTCTCCCCCTTTTATTGTAGCATGTCTATTTGATTTTCAATAAAATTGTGGTACAATCCACACTTATTTCAAAAGAAACCAAAGGAGATAGGGACTGTCTGATGACAAAGACTCTGGCACATGAGAACAAGGAGGGAGTCGCGGAAGTGGGTCATGAATATCAGTGAAAGGAGGGTCAGGGACATGTTACAGCCTGGGAAACAAAAGTGAGGATTGAAGTGTGAAACAAAAAGCAAGAATGGACCTTTTAAAGAATAAAGAGAAATGAGGAACGAATGTATATATGCATATTAATTTAAATTGTTTATTAGTATTTTCATTTTTGTATCTTTATAATTATGTTTGTGGTATCTAAGAGACATTTTCCACCACTACTGTTGCCACCAATCCCCCTGTTCGTGGTAGTTGAAAAAAGAGGATGAGAGGGAGTTAATGTTTTCTGATTTTTTGGCACGTTCAGTGAAAACTCAAGAATTACCTTAAATTGATGTCTGCAAATGCACTAAATATAGCTTTCTCTCTTCTTTATTTGTTTTGTTCTGCAGCGGTGGACTTCGGTTGAAACGTGACATAACCGAATATGGAGAGTTTGTCCGCAGCTTCAATGCTCCATCAGTGGATGAGAAATTTGAGTTACTGGGCATGTAAGTAGTGTGCCTCCATTTTACTCTAGCCTAACTTTTACTAGAGATGTTTTGAATGGAGGGGCTCAATAAAATTCCTGGATTACACTCATTTTTCAGCGTGGCAAATGTATTTATTGTTGCTCCCGAAAGTCTTGCTTCTTTATTTGAGGGAAACCCAAGCATCAGAAAAGATGCATTAAGGTAAATCCTAGAAAAGGATCTCCCACATGCTTTTCCTTGAATTTATTAATTGTGTTTATGATGATGACATCTGATGAAACATTTGTCTATTTACAAATGATGCCAGATTCATTCAACTGAGGGAGGACTTCAAATCTGCCAAAATCTCATCCAGGCTTAATGCCATCATGGCTGAATCTTAAACAAAGAAATACGGTGGTTACAGAAGATGGGTGGACTGTACGGAATGTTTTGCACCCTTGTATCATGTGAATTTGGTTGCAATATAGGCCAGCAATGTCAGCCTTGATGCCGACCTGGTGCCCAGAGAGCTGGTATACACTCTAAATCTATGGTGCTGGAGAAGAGTCCACCTTGTCACCAAGTGTAATGATGTTTCATTGTACCTTCTTCATGTCGTGTAATATTTAATTTTTTTTCTCCTACACCCTCGTGTACAAAGACCTATTTCCAAGCTATCAGAGGGTTGAAGCCAGCCAAATCCATCTCAACTTTGTCAATGTAGATCTTATAGTAGGCTCAGTCAACTCTATCCCATTCTTTCTTCTTTTAGAACTCTTTTTAGGAGGTGGAGTGGATGGGTATTAATATGCCTGTATGAGCTTGAGAGTAGGAAATTGCTGTTGATATTAATAGCAAGTCAGGATTCTTGCAGGAGTGCCTCATTGGACATGAAAAATCAGAAAGATGGCTGTCAAACTTTTCTTGGGGCATTTTGCAGGCTAGAAGTCATTTCGTTGGTTGAGATGTATACATTGTGAGGCAGTTGTATGACCTTAAAACTTTCAAAGATTGTGTGGCTTAATTTTTATCTCGTTTTATTCAGAGTGATAGTGTTACAATCTCTTGGTGCAGGAAACTGTTGTTACCGTTCAATCTTTCGTCTATCTATTCTTTTTTTTTTCTATCTTTTTTGGTTTCATACTGCTTGTTTAAGGCGTGTTCTTAGGAAGCTAATTCTTCTGTTGGTTTAGACGCCTATAAATCTTGATTTGTCTTGTCACCAGGAGTTTTGAACTATACCCATTCGAGTAGTTCGTGAATATGTATTCTGGGTAACTCTAGAGAAGACGTCCGCATGAAATCGTTATGAAACATATTCTTTGAAAAAAAATGTCAGTGCCTAGTTTATACATTTAATTATTTCTTATTTTTGGGGTTGTTACATGCAAAAAGATTGCAGTCAATTTAAAGTATACCAAAATCAGGGGAGGGAGGACATGGTAATTATGAATGTCAGTAGTCTGAGACCCACTTTAGGGAAGCCTGAATAAACATTATTCTTTTTTATAACTATATTTTGTTATAGATATGACTCGAAAAGAACGATGTATATGTCATATGTAGGCCATTATGCAGAGTCTATCCGAAGTGGGCCGTTTATTTCATAGAGGATAAAAGAAAGGAAAGTATCCTAAAAATAGATATATTACAAAGAAACTTTGAAACATAACATCTATAATCGTAATAGGATTAACCATTTTTTAAAAGGATTAGCCACGTGTTCCATTAAAATGACCTTTTGAGTTAATGATGAAATTATACACAACGCGACCAAGTCCTTACAGACCCATCAAAGGATAGGCCCGAATGGCGACCCTGATCAAATGTGTGGCATTATCAACACCCTGCAACTGATACTAGATTATATCACATCATAAGTATCTCAATCAGTGAGCAAAGGAAATCGGGAAGATCACCATCATCCAAGTGTATCTGTAAATTTCCCACACATTTTATCAGACCTTTATAAAACTGTCACCTTGGCCATACTTTGGTTGATGCCTTCTGTTGTCATCGAGGTCAGAGGAAAAAGAAGGAGAAGATCTCTGTTTGAGGAAGAAAGTCTTTCAAGGAGGTTTACGTCTCTGGTAGGATATTATCTTCTTTCTTGACTATCTTCACTCAAATGTAGTAGCTTCACTCACTCATTTTCTTCCATTCGAATGCTAGTATTGTTTTGGTTTAGATTTGATGTGTTATAGTGAATCTAAGTCCCAATCAACCATCACAGATCAGAAAAGAAAACCAGAGATTGAAGCACTACCGGAATCGGTTGATCGACCATTCCTTTCGGTCGACCGATTACCCCTCTGGTTCGACTACTTGAGAGAGAAAAGAGGAGAGATGAGAGGCTTGAAGGGTTCAATTAGGTCTAACAAAGGTGTACAACTATAGAGTAGGTTCTCCTCTTCTATTCATGATTATTTATTTCCATTCTTAGGCTAGAAAAATCTGTGCGATTCTGGCATGTCAGATTCTGAGATTTTAGGAATCGATCGACCGAAAATCAGTATTTGATAGACCGATGATACAAACCTTGAACGGTTTACCGATTTTATTTTTCCGGTTGACCGATTATACTTTAAAACTAGGACCAAGCTTCTGTGAAATTTGGTCAATAAAAAATTATAGCTCGGTCGATCGATTTCTCTATCTTGTCAACAAACAAAGACTAGTTTGGCTGTCAACTTATTTTCTTAAATAGTCAATTTATCTTGTATATTTTTACTCCATTGTTAGATATTCATGTAGAACAACCAAGCTACTAATTGAACCCCCTTTTTGAATCTCAATTGTAGCTACTACATGTCCTTGAAGTCATCTTTTCATCCTTAACTTGCTATTCTTGTTATAATGATATTTCTTATAAGTACCAAAGACCACACTAGTATGATGGACAAATGAAAATGGAATGACATATTTTTGGATCTTCATATTCACTTAGATTAATGTTTGCGCATATGAGGCCGGTCCAGTTCTGGGAGGAGCACCCAAATTTATTTACTAGTTGTATGAAACAATAATGAACCAATTGGATGTTTTGGCATGACACTACATGGTATATTTTGGTCTACATTTTCATGAACCGTGTTATGAATTGAATTATACTTGCTTGCTTATTGATTGATATAGGACAACTCTTTTCCAGCATCATCTTCTTGTCAGTATTACTATGTAAAATTTTGTGTACTCATTTATACTCTCCCATTATGTGGTATGCACATCCTTCTTACCTTCTATGCTACATTTCGTTCCTTATTTTTCTTGTGTATAGAAGGTAAAACTTACTGGGCACAACTGCTCATGCATTCCTATTTTCCTTTTAGGAATTCAAGATGGGGCAAGCTCTTAATGGATTGTGCGCTGATCGACTTTTTATAATTAGCAACCAGAACTTTTCTTTAGATTTTAGCAATCCAGAGTGATGTAAATATTAACTTTAAACCTTCAGTTAGTGATGTGTAAACTATGTCGTGTGATTCCGCTGCACTGCATGATGAATGTAATTGAAGAGTTTTATTTCTTTTATATTGAAACTCTATCATTTATGAAAATTATCAATTACTAGGACGTGACAGGTTTATTTGGTATCAAAGTGGAGTCTTTGCAAACCTTGGAAAATAACTTGTGAGATGGGTAGCAATATGGGAAGTTAACCTTAGAAATAGTTGAGATTATTTATTTTATATAATTAACCTATTAATTGTAACATAATGGATACAAACGCACGTGAACGGTTGCTACTGGCCATGGAATTGTTACAACAAGATGTAAAATTGTATGCACAAGCTCAACGTGAGGCTCATTTGAGGACTAAAGAAGAAGTGCTAAAATTGACCAGTATGGCATTCTTTGCTGGGAACCCACTTGCATCCTTAGGATCCATGATTACAATCATGGGTAATTTAGATAATTTAAAAGCTGGTCAAGATTTGTTCTCACATCAACTTGAAGAATATTGGGATGTGATGACTAAGGCTAATAGAGAGTTGTAATACAATCAAGAAGATGCTCAAGAGCCGTCTTCAGGATCCACTACTCGACAGTAAACCAGGATAGAAATTAAGGAAATCCACCTTTTTGTTAACCTCTCTTGTATAATAGCAGGTTAGTGTGTATAGTGACTTTTGTAGAAATACTAGATGCATGTATAGAGAGAGGTTGGGAAGCTAATATAATGTTTTTTCAGTTTATTAGCCAAAGGCGTGAATGTAATGTGTAGTGTGTAATAAAATCTCTAGTATGTGCAAACTTTATGGTTATGGTTTGCAATATTAAAATGTGACATTTTGAATATCTCATATTACTTTCAAAACTAGTCATGGAAGTAGGAGTGTAAACGAGTCAATATGTTCTACGAAGAGCTCGGAACACGACTCGATAAAAATTCAGTTCGGCTCGTTTATTAAGTTAACTATCCAAGTTTGAACAAAAAAATAAGCTCGAGCTTGACTCATAAATGAGTCGAGCTTGAACAGAGGTATGCTCAACTTGAATATGTTCGTGAACAATTTGTTAAGATACTCGATAATGTGTTCGTTAAGATACTTGTTAATATATTCGAATTAATACTCGCTAATATATTTAAAAATTTAATAATAAGTATGAGAATATAAATATATTTATTTATTTATATAAAATTATTATTGAAGTATAAAATATTTATGAGGATGTAGATGTGAAAGATTAAATGTTAGGGTGTATATACATAAATCAAGTAGGAGCGTTTATATAAAAATATGCTTTTAGTTAAATTAAGCATAGGTATATATACACAAAATCATATGGGATATGGGTTCTTTGCATTTTTTTCATCTTCTTCCTCCCGCGTCGTCCTGCGATGGCTCTGTGTCTATGTCAGGCAAGGCCGAGACAAACGGCGGCGGACCCCTCGCTAGTGCCAGAGTAAACCGGAGCCCACGACGCACCCCTCGCCGGTGTCGGCCTAATCCCCTAGCGGCGGCGACGGAGCGGCCACACAACAGCAACTGCTGCCCACCCTAAGGAGGCACGCGGCAATTCTGACGGTGTCGGACACCATCTCCGGTGCAGGTGACCCCGTCCCCACCCCTTATGACCCCGTTGCCCACCCACCGGCGCCACCGTAGCCCACCCACTAGCGTAGGCTTCCCCCATCATCTACCCCCTGAGACCTCGTCCGCCACCTATGTTTTGTGTCCCCTCCCATAGTCCCATATCGGAAGTTTTAGCTTCCTTGATATTTTAAGTCTCTATATAATAAAGCCCCAAGCACCAAGATTTCACATGTCTCCCACAGGTGCGCTTGCCTGATGGGCTCGCATTGGGCTCTATTTGGGCTCAATTTTTTTATATAATTTTAATTTGAAAATATTTTTTTCAACTCATTTTAACCTGAGTTGAGTGTGAACTCGTTTCTCATGTGTAAGCTCAAACTCATACTCGTTTATGTTAAACGAGCTGTTTGACGAGTCGAGTTCGAGTATAGGAAAAAATAAACGAGTCAAGTTCGAACAGGATTTTAAAAGCTTGACGAGTAACGAGCCGAGTTCGAGCTCTGTTTTGGACGAACGAGCCGAGTTCGAGCAGAGCACTATTCGGCTCGACTCGGTTCGTTTACACCCCTACATGGAAGGAAGAGGTGAAGCATGGAAAAAGATGGATAATACAGTACATGGTATAACACGAGCATTGGAAATGGTAGCCCAAAATAACACACACAATGGAACCAATATATTCAAGGATTTTTGAAGTTTAAATCCCCCTCGCTTTTCAAAAGTACTGATCCAGATGAAGCTGAGAATTGGGTCAAGGAAATTGAAAGAATTTTTAGAGTTATCCGGTGCCAAGAGGAGGATAAGGTTCGCTTGGCAATATTTCAAATAAACAGAGATGCCTGCGCAAGATGGGAAGCCGTGGAGGCTACCTTAAGGGATGTGGATCAGTTATCTTAGGAGAAGTTTGTTGAGCTATTCAATGAACAATATTTCTCTGAGATAGTCCAAGAGAAGAAGGCTATGAGATTTATTAACTTAAAATAGCAAGGACTAATAGTGGCTGAATACGAAGCGCAATTTGCCCGATTATCAAAGTATGCTCCTTACCTGATAACTATAGAAAAGTTAAAAATAAAGAGGTTCATGAATGGATTACGCCCAAACTTTATCACTCAGCTGACACCTCACTTGATCACTACTTATTCTGAGATGGTTAAGAGAGCTCTAGCTTTTGAAGCCGCCACTGAAATGGTGGAGAGAATTAAAAGAAAATCTAGTGAAAGCTCTACAGTTGTTGAGCGTAAAAGGAAGTTTGAAGTTGGAAATACATCTAAGCCTCAGAAGCCTGTCAGGAGGCTAGGGGAAACTTCAACTGGAAATAAGGATGTTTGCCATCATTGCCACCTGAGTGGACATAAAGCTGAGAATTGCTGATGGAGGTTAGGAACTTGTCTGGACGTGGAAGTAATCAGCATCAAATTCTTGATTGCCCTTTTATGCCAAAGGCACCTGCCCCACAGAATCCAAGACCCAGGCAGGGACGACTGCAAGCTATATAACAAGTGGAGTCAGAATCTCAACAGGAAGGCGGGCTGGTGGAAGGTACAATAGTTGTGAACTTTAAACTTGCCTATGTTTTATTTGATTCTAGAGCAACACATTCCTTTGTTAGTCAAACATTTTCTAGATTATTTGAAGTACAACCAGTCCCACTACTAGAAAAATTTGAGGTTGCTATGCCTCTTAGTAAGAGAAAGGAACTTGATTGCTACTATCCAACTAGTACAATAGTAATTGAAGGGTGTGATTTTCTCGAAGATTTAATATGTATGGAAATGTGGGAATATGAATTACCTTGGGGCTAATTGGCTATCTAAACATCATGTTGGATGGGATTGCCATTCTAGGCAAACAACATTTTTTATAAGGAAATTTCATCAGTGATTTTTAGTAAACCCCATGCACGAAGTGTACCTCTAATATCAGCAATTAAAGCATATAAATTGGTGAAAATGGGTGTCAAGGATATTTAGCATCTGTAATATTGATAAATTAGATATTACAGGCTTGGAGAATATTCTCGTAGTTCGAGATTTTTCTGATATATTCCCTAAAGAACTACTTAGTTTACCTCCTAGTAGGGAAGTGAACTTCACTATTGAATTGATTATCAGAGCTACACCAATTTCAAGAACACCCTATTGAATGTCGGTAGAGGAACTAAAAGAGTTAAAAAGACAACTCATGGAATTAATGGAAAAGGGGTTTATTAGACCTAGTACATCTTCCTGGGGTGCTCCAGTCTTATTTGTCAAAAAGAAGGATGGAACCTTAAGGTTATGTATAGACTACAGACAACTGAATCAGCTCACAATCAAGAACAAATATCCACTTTCCCAAATTGATGATTTATTTAATCAGTTGCCAGGAGCACAATATTTTTCAAAAATCAATCTCAAGTCTGGATATCATCAATTAATAATTCAGGAAGAAGATATCCACAAGACAGCTTTTCAAAGTAGGTATGAGCATTACGAATTTGTAGTGATGCCATTTAGATTAACCAATGCACCTGCTGCATTCATGTGATTAATGAATGATGTCTTCAGATTATACTTGGATCAGTTTGTTGTTGTATTCATTGATGACATCTTGATTTATTCGAGGAGTGTGGAAGAACATGAAGCACACCTTCAGAGTACCTTACAATTGTTGCGAGATCATAAATTATATGCCAATTAAGTCAATGTTAATTTTGGATGGAACACGTATCATTCTTGGGGTATGTTATTTATAGAGATGGATTGACTGTAGATTCTTCCAAAAATAAAGCCATCCAAATTTGGGAACAACCTAATACTGCTATTGAAATCCGAAGTTTTCTAGATATGGCTAGTTACTATCGATGATTTGTTGAAAACTTTTCTAGAATTGTTGCACCCCTCACCCAACTAACTCAGAAAGAAGTACCATTTATGTTGAATGAGGAGTGCGAGTGTGCATTTCAAAAATTGAAAGAATGCTTAACATCTCCTCCAGTCCTAGCTTTACCTATGGAAGGAAGAACTTTTGAAGTCTACACAGATGCCTCAACCATCGGGATGGGATGTGTTTAATTTGGCGCAAGAAGGAAAAGCTATTGCATATGCATCTAGGCAGTTAAGGAACCATGAGAAAAACTATCTAGTTCATGATTTGGAACTTGCAGCAGTAATCTTCACCTTGAAGCTATGAAAACATTATTTATATGATAATCAATTTGTTGTGTACTCAGATCATAAGAGCCTGAAGTACTTATTTTCACAGAAAAAGTTAAATATGAGACAAAGAAGATGGTTAGAATATATCAAAGATTATGATTTTGAAATAGAGTACCAACCTAGAAAGATAGATATTGTTGCTGATGCTCTTAGCAGAAATCCTGTGACATAAATGGCATGTTTGATGGTAAAGGAATGGAAACTTTTGGAAGAATTCTCCACATTAAAATTAGAAGCTGAACCACAAGAAGATAAGGTCATGATAATGAATTTAAAGGTCCAATCTGACATTTTAAAGCAAATCAGAGAACAACAAGATGATGATCCAATGTTGATAGAGATCAAGGAGAACTTAAACTTAAAACCTAATTTTTGTATAGATTCTCAAGGAAATCTTCGATTCCGGAAAAGATTATGTATGCCAGACAATTCGGAGATTAAGAAGCAGATACTGGAGGAATGACACCGAACTTATTACACTATACACCCTGGAACTACCTAGATGTACCAAGATCTCAAGAAAAACTTTTGGTGGTGTAATATGAAGAAGGACATTGCAAATTTTGTTGCAAAATGCTTACCCTACCAAAAGATCAAGGATGAGCATCAGAAACCTACAGAAAAATTGAAACTTCTAGAGATACTAGAATGGAAATGGGACAGCATGGGCATGGACTTTATCATGGGATTACCCAAAACTTGTGGTGGATATGATGTTATATGGGTAATAATTGTTCGACTCACCAAGTCAACTCATTTACTAGTTGTAAAAAGCAAATGGTCTGTCAATGTCTTTGCAACATTATATTTAAAGAAAATTGTCTGATTGCATTGAATTCTAAAGGATAATATCTCTGACCGCGATGCAAGATTCACTTCACATTTCTGGAAAGAACTACAAGAGGCATTGGAAACTAAATTGAAATTCAACACAGCTTTTCATCTCTAAAGTGATGGACTGAGAGAGTGAATCAAGTGGTTGAAGACATGTGCCGAGCATGTGTATTAGAATTCAGGAATCATTGGAACAATCATTTGTCAATTATGAAATTTGCTTACAATAACAGCTATCAGAGTATGATTCAGATGGCACCATTTGAAGCATTGTATGGTCGACAATGTAGATCACCCATTTGTTGGATGAAATTGAGTAAACCACCAATTCTTAGACCAGAAATGATACAAGAAATAGTAGGAATTATAAATATAATACAAGAAAGAATGAAGGCCACCCAGGATTGACAAAAAATTTATGCCAATTAGTGAAGAAGATAACTGAAATTCCAACAAGGGGATCATGTTTTCCTAAAAGTATCACCTCGAAGAGAAATTTGAAGATTTTGAATCAAAGAAAAGCTTAGCCTACGTTATATTGGACCATTTGAAATATTAAGAAAAGTAAGAGAAATGACTTATCAATTAGCTTTACCCCCTCAATTGTCCAATATACATAATATCTTTCATGTATCTATGTTATGAAGGTATGTCTATGACCCATCTCATGTCATAAAATACCAAAATCTAAATTTGCAAAGCAATCTAGCATACAAAGAGAAACCGGTAAAAATCTTCAACCAAAAAATCTAACAACTCTGGAATAAAGAAGTTTCATTATTGAATCTATGGAGCCGACGAGGACAAGAAAAAGTAACATGGGAATTAAAAGATGCCATCAAAACCAAATATCTAGAATTATTTGATGGTTAGTAATTGGCCATTGTTATTCCTATACTAGTTCAATTCGGAGGACCCAATTCTTTTCTTAGTGGAGGAGGAAGTGTAACACCTCAATTTCATATTATAAAATTAGATAATAAATTTAAGATATATGACCATTATATATTATTTTTGGATCAATGTATTCTGCTAGGTCGACACCAAGATCCCAAAAGCAGAGACAAAATTGAACACACCATAAATAGTTGAGAAATGTGATGGTTTCAAAGATATAGATGTCTGAGGTTGTTGGTATCCAAATAGAAGGATTAATTCAATTTCTTAATTATTGGGTATTCTTCACCCAATGAAAATTTGAATTAAAATAAAATTCAATTATATTCACCATAAGTTGTAGTACATTCAAATTAGCTTATATCTAGAATTTTGTCAGAAGTGGTTACCATTTGAATATTAAACAAAAAGATGCAATAATTACATTTATTTGTATATATATATATATATATATATGTGCAAAACATATAAACTTACTTTATTACGTAGGAGGGATTGCATAAGCCTAAAATTTTAGTCCAATAGCCTCAACACGTAACGTTATACATGTTGACATGCGCTAAAATCCTCTGTGACGTGGGTAAAATCGGTGAGCAAAAGAAATCAGAAAGATCACCATTGTCCAAGTGTATCTGTAAATTTCCCACGCATTTTGCCAGACCTTTATAAAGTTGTTACCTTGGCCATACTTTGGTTGCTGGCTTCTACTGTCATCGAGGTCAGAGGAAGAAGAAGAAAAAGAAGGACTCACTACAAGAAAATGCGTTATTTCCGACGGACTTAATCCGTCGGAAATCCGACGGTATTCCGTCGGAAAAGGCGCCTTCCGACCGCTTTCCGTCCAAAACTCGTCGGAAACTGTCCGTCGGAAATACTTGGTCAGAAATTTCCGACGGATGAAAATTCCGTCGAAATTCGGTCGAAAACTCCGACAGATAAATCCGTCGGAAAAGCCGTCAGTATTTACCGACGGTAATTCAATCGGTAAATAAGTCGGTATTTCGGTCCGCAAATACTGACACATTTTCAGTCGGAAAATATCCGTCAGTATATTCCGACGGAATTACCGACGGTGTTTTTCCGTCGGTAATTTATCTATTCCGACGGATACTTATCCGTTGGTAAATCCGTCGGAAAATACACCATATTTTTTTTTAAATAGGCAAATAAAAATGATTTGTCAACATTGCTACAATGTCAAACTTGTTACAATATTCATAAATTTAAAAAATACTCACAATCAACATAAAATCATAAAATACAATAAATATAAAATCATATAGAATAATGAATACAAAAATCAAGATAGATCTGCTGGATCGTCTGCTGTCCCTGCCTCGTCATCGTCTGGAGCTGGATCCTATACTAAAACAAATTAAAATGAGAAACATTAATAATAAATAAAAGACATACATTATTTACAACAATGAAATTTAAAACATGTGATTATTTCTCAAGTTTAATACAATACTATTTTTAGATCCATCATTTTCTTGGGTGTTTTTAGATCCGTCCTTTGAATGCCCAACCTAATCCGGAGATCCAAATTGGATTCCGTCAGTTCCCACACGTCACTTTAACCCACCCGGTCGTGTCGGAGAAAACGGCACGTCGATCGGATTTCTATTTGGGATTTTAGACCCCCGGGTGCGTGTTTTAACCATTTATATATGCTTGGCCTTGTTTTTAGATCCGTCCTTTGAATGCCCAACCCAATCCGGGGATCCAAATTGGATTCCGTCAGTTTCTACACGCCACTTTAACCCACCCGGTCGTGTCGAAGAAAACGGCACGTCGATCGGATCCCTATTTGGGATTTTGGACCCCCGGGTTGTGTGTTTTAACCTTTTATATATACTTGCCCGTTTTTAGATCCATTCTTTGAATGCCCAACCCAATCCGGAGATCCAAATGGATTCCGTCAGTTCCCACACGTCACTTTAACCCACCCGGTCGTGTCGGAGAAAACGGCACGTCGATCGGATTTCTATTTGGGATTTTAGACCCCCGGGTTGCGTGTTTTAACCATTTATATATGCTTGGCCTTGTTTTTAGATCCGTCCTTTGAATGCCCAACCCAATCCGGGGATCCAAATTGGATTCCGTCAGTTTCTACACGCCACTTTAACCCACCCGGTCGTGTCGAAGAAAACGGCACGTCGATCGGATCCCTATTTGGGATTTTGGACCCCCGGTTGTGTGTTTTAACCTTTTATATACTTGCCCGTTTTTAGATCCATTCTTTGAATGCCCAACCCAATCCGGAGATCCAAATTGGATTCCGTCAGTTTCTACACGTCACTTTAACCCATCCGTCGTTTCGGAGAAAACGGCACGTCGATCGGATCCCTATTTGGGATTTTAGACCCCCGGGTTGCGTGTTTTAACCATTTATATATGCTTGACCGTGTTTTTAGATCCGTTCTTTGAATGCCAACCCAATCCGGGGATGCAAATTAGATTCCGTCAGTTTCTACACGTCACTTTAACCCACCCGGTTGTGTCGGAGAAAACGGCACGTCGATCGGATCCCTATTTGGGATTTTGGACCCCCGGGTTGTGTGTTTTAACCTTTTATATATATTTGCCCGTTTTTAGATCCGTCCTTTGAATGTCCAACCCAATCCGAGAATCCAAATGGATTCCGTCAGTTTCTACACGCCAATTTAACCCACCCGGTCGTGTCGGAGAAAACGGCACGTCGATCGATCCCTATTTGGGATTTTGGACCCCTGGTTGTGTGTTTTAACCTTTTATATATACTTGCCCGTTTTTAGATCCGTCCTTTGATTCCCAACCCAATCCAGAGATCCAAATTGGATTCCGTCAGTTTCTACACGTCACTTTAACCCACCGGTCGTGTCGGAGAAAACGGCACGTCGATCGGATCCCTATTTGGGATTTTAGACCCCCGGGTTGCGTGTTTTAACCATTTATATATGCTTGACCGTGTTTTTAGATCCGTCCTTTGAATGCCAACCCAATCCGGGGATCCAAATTAGATTCCGTCAGTTTCTACACGTCACTTTAACCCACCCGGTTGTGTCGGAGAAAACGGCACGTCGATCGGATCCCTATTTGGGATTTTGGACCCCCGGGTTGTGTGTTTTAACCTTTTATATATATTTGCCCGT
The DNA here is from genome assembly GCA_014218235.1 of Colocasia esculenta. Lineage (NCBI taxonomy): Eukaryota > Viridiplantae > Streptophyta > Magnoliopsida > Alismatales > Araceae > Colocasia > Colocasia esculenta. The sequence continues at coordinate 121,003,622 of CM024763.1, read as the reverse complement.
TTTTAGATCCGTCCTTTGAATGTCCAACCCAATCCAAGAATCCAAATTGAATTCCGTCAGTTTCTACACGCCAATTTAACCCACCCGGTCGTGTCGGAGAAAACGGCACGTCGATCGCATCCCTATTTGGGATTTTGGACCCCTGGGTTGTGTGTTTTAACCTTTTATATATACTTGCCCGTTTTTAGATCCGTCCTTTGAATGTCCAACCCAATCCGAGAATCCAAATTGGATTCCGTCAGTTTCTACACGCCACTTTACCCACCCGGTCGTGTCGGAGAAAACGGCACGTCGATCGCATCCCTATTTGGGATTTTGGACCCCTGGGTTGTGTGTTTTAACCTTTTATATATACTTGCCCGTTTTTAGATCCGTCCTTTGAATTCCCAACCCAATCCGGAGATCCAAATTGGATTCCGTCAGTTTCTACACGTCACTTTAACCCACCCGGTCGTGTCGGAGAAAACGGCACGTCGATCGGATTTCTATTTGGGATTTTAGACCCCCGGTTGCGTGTTTTAACCATTTATATATGCTTGGCCTTGTTTTTAGATCCGTCCTTTGAATGCCCAACCCAATCCGGGGATCCAAATTGGATTCCGTCAGTTTCTACACGCCACTTTAACCCACCCGGTCGTGTCGAAGAAAACGGCACGTCGATCGGATCCCTATTTGGGATTTTGGACCCCCGGTTGTGTGTTTTAACCTTTTATATATACTTGCCCGTTTTTAGATCCATCTTTGAATGCCCAACCAATCCGGAGATCCAAATTGGATTCCGTCAGTTTCTACACGTCACTTTAACCCATCCGGTCGTTTCGGAGAAAACGGCACGTCGATCGGATCCCTATTTGGGATTTTAGACCCCCGGGTTGCGTGTTTTAACCATTTATATATGCTTGACCGTGTTTTTAGATCCGTCTTTGAATGCCAACCCAATCCGGGGATCCAATTAGATTCCGTCAGTTTCTACACGTCACTTTAACCCACCCGGTGTGTCGGAGAAAACGGCACGTCGATCGGATCCCTATTTGGGATTTTGGACCCCCGGGTTGTGTGTTTTAACCTTTTATATATATTTGCCCGTTTTTAGATCCGTCCTTTGAATGTCCAACCCAATCCGAGAATCCAAATTGGATTCCGTCAGTTTCTACACGCCAATTTAACCCACCCGGTCGTGTCGGAGAAAACGGCACGTCGATCGCATCCCTATTTGGATTTTGGACCCCTGGGTTGTGTGTTTTAACCTTTTATATATACTTGCCCGTTTTTAGATCCGTCCTTTGAATTCCCAACCCAATCCAGAGATCCAAATTGGATTCCGTCAGTTTCTACACGTCACTTTAACCCATCCGGTCGTTTCGGAGAAAACGGCACGTCGATCGGATCCCTATTTGGGATTTTAGACCCCCGGGTTGCGTGTTTTAACCATTTATATATGCTTGACCGTGTTTTTAGATCCGTCCTTTGAATGCCAACCCAATCCGGGGATCCAAATTAGATTCCGTCAGTTTCTACACGTCACTTTAACCCACCCGGTTGTGTCGGAGAAAACGGCACGTCGATCGGATCCCTATTTGGGATTTTGGACCCCCGGGTTGTGTGTTTTAACCTTTTATATATATTTGCCCGTTTTTAGATCCGTCCTTTGAATGTCCAACCCAATCCAAGAATCCAAATTGAATTCCGTCAGTTTCTACACCCAATTTAACCCACCCGGTCGTGTCGGAGAAAACGGCACGTCGATCGCATCCCTATTTGGGATTTTGGACCCCTGGGTTGTGTTTTAACCTTTTATATATACTTGCCCGTTTTTAGATCCGTCCTTTGAATGTCCAACCCAATCCGAGATCCAAATTGGATTCCGTCAGTTTCTACACGCCAATTTACCCACCCGGTCGTGTCGGAGAAAACGGCACGTCGATCGCATCCCTATTTGGGATTTTGGACCCCTGGGTTGTGTGTTTTAACCTTTTATATATACTTGCCCGTTTTTAGATCCGTCCTTTGAATTCCCAACCCAATCCGAGATCCAAATTGGATTCCGTCAGTTTCTACACGTCACTTTAACCCCCCGTCGTGTCGGAGAAAACGGCAAGTCGATCAGATCCCTATTTGGGATTTTAGACCCCCGGTTGCGTGTTTTAACCATTTATATATGCTTGACCGTGTTTTTAGATCCGTCCTTTGAATGCCAACCCAATCCGGGGATCCAAATTAGATTCCGTCAGTTCTACACGTCACTTTAACCCACCCGGTCGTGTCGGAGAAAACGGCACGTCGATCGGATCCCTATTTGGGATTTTAGACCCTCGGGTTGCATGTTTTAAGCATTTATATATGTTTGACCGTGTTTTTAGATCCGTCCTTTGAATGCCCAACCCAATCCGGGGATCTAAATTAGATTCCGTCAGTTTTTACACGTCACTTTAACCCACCCGGTCGTGTCGGAGAAAACGGCACGTCGATCGGATCCCTATTTGAGATTTTGGACCCCCGGGTTGTGTGTTTTAACCTTTTATATATACTTGACCGTTTTTAGATCCGTCCTTTGAATGTCCAAACCAATCCGGAGATCCAATTGGATTCCGTCAGTTTCTACACGTCACTTTAACCCACCCGGTCGTGTCGGAGAAAACGGCACGTCGATCGGATCCTATTTGGGATTTTAGAACCCCGGGTTGCGTGTTTTAACCATTTATATATGTTTGACCGTGTTTTTAGATCCGTCCTTTGAATGCCCAACCCAATCCGGGGATCCAAATTGGATTCCGTCAGTTTCTACACGCCACTTTAACTTACCCGGTCGTGTCGGAGAAAACGGCACGTCGATCGGATCCCTATTTGGGATTTTGGACCCCCGGGTTGTGTGTTTTAACCTTTTATATATACTTGACCATTTTTAGATCTGTCCTTTGAATGACCAACCCAATCCGGAGATCCAAATTGGATTCTTTCAGTTTCTACACGTCACTTTAACCCACCGGGTCGTGTCGGAGAAAACGGCACGTCGATCGGATCCCTATTTGGGATTTTAGACCCCCGGGTTGCGTGTTTTAACCATTTATATATGCTTGACCGTGTTTTTAGATCCGTCCTTTGAATGCCCAACCCAATCCGGGGATCCAAATTGGATTCCGTCAGTTTCTACACGTCACTTTAACCCACCCGGTCGTGTCGGAGAAAACGGCACATTGATCGGATCCCTATTTGGGATTTTGGACCCCCGGGTTGTGTGTTTTAACCTTCTATATATACTTGACCGTTTTTAGATCCGTCCTTTGAATGCCCAACCCAATCCGGAGATCCAAATTGGATTCCGTCAGTTTCTACATGTCACTTTAACCCACCCGGTCGTGTCGGAGAAAACGGCACGTCGATCAGATCCCTATTTGGGATTTTAGACCCTCAGGTTGTGTGTTTTAACCCTTTATATATGCTTGATCGTGTTTTTAGATCCGTCATTTCAATACCCAACCCAATCCGGAGATCCAAATTGGATTCCGTCAGTTCCCACACGTCACTTTAACCCACCCCGTCGTGTCGGAGAAAACGGCACGCCGATCCGATCCCTATTTGGGATTTTGGACCCTCGGGTTGTGTGTTTTGACCATTTATATATACTTTGGTGTTTTTTAGATCCGTCATTTTAATGCCCACCCCATCCAAAGATCCAAATTGGATTTCGTCAGTTCCCACGTCACTTTAACCCACCCGGTCGTGTCGGAGAAAATGGCACGCCGATCCGATCCCTATTTGGGATTTTGGACCCCTGGGTTGTGTGTTTTGACCCTTTATATATACTTTGGTGTTTTTTAGATCCGTCAATTGAACGCCCGACCCAATCCGAGAATCCAAATTCGAATCCGTCAGTTCGCACACGTCACGTTAACCCACTCGGTCGTGTGGGAGAAAACGGCACGCCGATCAGATCCCTATTTAGGATTTTGAACCCCCGGGTTGTGTGTTTTAACCCTTTATATGTAATTTGTTGTTTTTTAGATCCGTCAATTGAACGCCCGTCCCAATCCTAAGTATATGAAATTAATACTAATACTAACCTGAGCTACTGGCTGTGTGGGGCGTACTCCCTGCATTATTGAGATGAACTGCTGAACCATATCGCTGAACTGCGTTTGTAGCTGTACCCGCTCCCGCTGCGTCTGTAGCTCTACTCGCTGCGTCTGTAGCTCTGCACGTAGCTCCTTCCGAATGATGCCTCTAATGTCCTCTACACCACTGACGGGCGGCGCAGAAGATGAACTCGCGTGTGCCGGGGGAGCGATCGAACTGGCATATGAGGACAACACTCGATGAGTATCCAAGCTGTCCCCAAAGCCGTACACTCGACCCTTCCTCGGCACTCCCGCTGCCTCGACCCAAGCGTCCGCATCCAAATCTGGCTGGGGAGTGCCCTCTGTGCAGCGCTCCGCCATCGTCCTGTCGTACGTCTCCTGTAAAATAATTTAAAATTAAATTATTGAAAACAAATTACTTTAATATCATAATTGAATTCATAATTTAAAGCTTGACTTACAGCAATCGTGCGGGCACTCTCGGTAACATAGTCATCCGTCCCCTTCCGCTTATGAGTCCGGTCAAATAACTCGCGGAAAGTAGGGGCCCCTCCAGGTCGTTATGCTTAAAATTCAACAAAATTAGTTAGTTTCACAATAATAATCCATATGTATATATGAATCGAACAATAAAATACTTACCAATTTTTTACTGTGGGTCGCATAAGATACGAATCCACTAGTATGCACATTCTTCTCCGGTTGAGTTGCTCTGTTGCGTATTGCCACCTGTGACCGCTGCTGCCATGGTCCAGTAGCCCAACGCTCGCAAAGGGACTCCCAATAGTCCCTCTGCATCCAAACAGGGCCGTAATCCACCCAAGCCATAGGATCCCGGTTGCCTGTGGTCTTCATTGCCTTGTCCCGTACCTCCCACATCGACTTTCTTAAATTAGTCTGGGCCGTAATCTCCCAGACGGATCGAGCTCGAGGGAGATCCTCGGGTCTCGTGAACGCGAACCTCCGCTGTAAAGAAATAAAATTAATCAATGTTCTGCAATAAACCCAAATTAATAATAATTGAATAAATGACTTCAACTCTTCTAAAAAATAAAATATACCGTAAACATGTCAATAATAAATCCCGGACAGGCACCGGGAAGTCTCTCCATGCATCCACTGGTCCTGGAATATGTGCGTGGACCAGCTTCGTAATATAGCGGGAAGCAGGACTGGGATCTATCTTCCCCCTGCAATTCCACATTAATTTTCTACATGAAATGTATATCCTAAATAACAATACAGTAACATGAGATGATGAACTTTACCCTGAGATCCAGCATGGTTGTCGTCCCGTAGCTGAGGCCCCTCCTCAGCTGCTGGATGCTGGCTCTCCACCTCTGTTGAAAACATTTAGTACACTATTATTGTATAAATTGCAAGAGACCAAACATACTAATCTATTGAAACATACGTTTACCTTGTGGTGAGGAAGAAGACGAAGGTGGCACTGCTCGGATGGTCGGCAGGGAGGCGGTCCCTGCAAAATTTCATACACATTAGAAATTATGAATTCAAATAAACAACAATATAGAAATTTACCTGTCGCTGGGACGACGGGCGTGGACGGGGAGGCAGTCCCTGCAAAATTTTATGTACGTTAGATCTCGTTAATTTAATATACGTAAATAATATCCATTTTTTAGTACAAATGCATATACCTATCGCTGGAATGACTGGCGCGGACCTGGACGCAGACGTGGATGGGGAGGCAGTCCCTGCAAAATTGTATGTACGTTAGTTCTCGTGAAATCAATATAAACATAATACCCATATGGTTTTTTGTGTACATATGCATATACCTGTCGCTGGAATGACCGGCGCAGACCTGGAGGCAGACATGGACGGGGAGGCAGTCCCTGCTTTCTTGTATGTACGTTAGTTCTCATGCATTTAATATGAACAATAAATTCTAGAATATTGTGTTTACACATACGTATACCTGTCGTGGACGGGGTCGCGGACCCTCTGCCAACGGACGTGGCAACCGTCCGACTGCGTCCTCCACGTACCATATCTCTATTGATACAAATAAAGATATAGCAAGTCATCAGCACTCAATTTGAAGTAGCAATTTATTATGAACATGTAATTAACAACAACACCAATTTCTTACAAAATATGCAGTATATTATCTATATTCATTATCAGATGTGAAGACATGTTTAATTCAGCATCATCTTCATCATCATCCTGGAATTCATCCTCATCATCCTGGGAGTCTTCCTCCACATCAGACTCCACCTCCCGCTCAGCAACATTTGGGTCAACTTCTTCTTGTTCGTTATCCTTATGTAAGTAAATTGTTTCATTTATATCATGAACATTGTACTGCGTAGAAGCTGCCAACTCTCGTGCGTCACTCCGATCTGATTGGAAAAAATTGTCATTAACACCTTCGAGCTCATCATCAGTCGGGAGAAGCTCATACTCAGAGAATAGTCTTGATTTCACTCTACATGCAGCCCACCAATCTCTTAATTTGAGGGATGTATAATTTGAATAATAAACTTGTTGGGCTTGTGCCGCCAGTATGAATGGCTCATATGTACTCAATTTGGACTTATGCTTCACATCGATTAATCCATATGTTGTGTCATGACGAATAGATGTCGGATCAAACCAATGACACTTGAACAGAAATACATTGTTGTCTTGTCCAAAAATTGCAGTTCAATGACTTCTTCGAGAATGCCATAATAGTCAATTTCATTTTCATTGTAGGCACTTCCCTTCACACATACGCCGCTGTTCATCGTAGACTTATTCCGTCCATAATCTCTCGTGTGAAATCTGTATCCATTCACAATGTAGCCTGGATAGACACGTACAATCTTCGAGGGCCAAAATTGATCTGTTGTACTCTTGAATTGGGAATGAAGCCTTGTTCAACCTATTATGAGATAAATAGACAACATTGAATAAATGACTTCAACTCAGTCTGCATAAAACATAACACTTATGTTTCAAAATAATTAGACACATACTCGAGATCTTAACCAAGTAGGAAAAGACTTCTCCCGTTCCTTTTCAACCTGCACGTCAGTTAGACGTGGATTCCGTCGCAATATGACCGAGTCAAACTCTCTGCAATGTAAATGTCACACAACCGTTAGGTTCTGCAGCAATGCACGCAAATGATGACGAATAAGCGTGGAGAGCTTACTGAATGTAAGGGTCTAGTTCTTCGCAATTCATGAACACGTAGATCTCCGCAGCTACCAACTCTCTGTCTTAGAGTGCGCGAGTAGAAGAAGATCTGAACGCCCGTCCGGACACTTGAATACAGAGAGTCGGTCTGACACCTCGGAATCTCCACCATCATCATTACGTGGAGGTTGAGTGCGTTGGGTTCGTATTTCCATGTCAAAGTACATCGAACAGATGTTCGATATCTCCTCAATGAGGTACGCCTGAGTATGGAGCCCTCAACTTGTGCTTCGTTGCGGACTTTCATCTTAAGATCGTGCATGCACCTACGACAATAATTCAAATGCATACATAAGTAATATAAAAGATCGTCGTAATGGCAATAAATTGAGATGTAGAAATATACCTCTCAAATGGATACATCCATCGAAATTGTACTGGTCCTCCGACCCTTGCCTCATATGGTAAATGGATGATCATGTGCTCCATTGAATCAAAGAATGCTGGAGGAAATATCTTCTCTAATTTGCAGACTGTCTGAATTATATTTTGCTCCATATTTTGCAAGTCATGAATTTTGAGTTCTGATGCAGATAAATCCTGAAGAATTGACTCAGCTCAGTCATTGCTCCCCATATTTGTTTCGGCAACAACTCACGAAAAGCAAGAGGCATCAGTCTTTGCATGAAAACATGGCAGTCAAGACTCTTCATTCCGTATATTTTTCCCTCGTTGACATTTACACAACGCGCAATATTCGAGACATATCCATCCGGAAATCTCAATTGCTTTAACCATTGCAACACTTCCTTAATCTGTCTGGCCCCAAGCACATATGCAGCTTTAGGTTGCACCACTTTTCCTTGAACATGTTGTAGCTCTAGTTCTGGACGTTTGCAAAGTACTTTCAAATCGAAACGTGCCTTGACGTTATCCTTCGTTTTGCCTTTGACGTCCATAACTGTGTTGAACACATTATCAAAAACATTCTTCTCTATATGCATGACGTCTAGTTATGACGTATCAAAAGTGTTAACCAATAAGGCAATTCCCAAAAAATGCTTTGCTTCACCCAATTGTGATCCTTCCCAAATCCAGGGATTTGTCGGGTACTACCAGCCAGTTGTGTTACAATCGGTAAGTTCTGGACCCGCCTCGCCATGTTTCCACCAGACACCCGTTCCATATCTACCTCCTCCATCACAGTTGTATTTTTCATAAAAGAATCCTTTTGCTTTCGGAAAGGATGGTCACTGGGTAGAAACCGCCGATGACAATCGAACCAACAAGATTTTCCCCCAGATTTCACACAAATGATTTAGAATCCTCCATGCAATAAGGACATGCCAACCTCCCATGTGTGCTCCAGCCAGATAACATGCGGTAGGCTGGAAAGTCACTTATTGTCCACATTAATGCAGCCTTCAGATTGAAATTCTATTTTCTGGATGCATCATAAGACTGCACACCATCTGACCATAACAATTTCATCTCATCAATCAACGGTCTGAGATATATGTCTATATTCTTTCCTGGACTTTTTGGACCCGGAATCAGCAATGAAAGGAACAGATTCTCACGCTTCATGCACATGCCTGGCGGAAGGTTATACGGTGTTAGGAATCCTGGCCAACATGAGTAAGATGCCACCGAGCCTCCGAAAGGATTGAAACCATCTGTGCATAAACCAAGCCGTACGTTGCGTGGATCCCTTGAGAAGTAAGGATGAGTACGGCTAAAATGAGCCCAAGCTTCACGATCGGCAGGATGACTCATTTCACCTTCGTCGCGACGGACTCTTTCCGCATGCCAAGTCATATGTCCAGCTGTCCTCGAGGACATGAACAATCGCTGCAATCTGGGTGTGATAGGAAAGTACCGCAATGACTTATACGGAACATCCTTCTGCTTTGACTTGTCCCCTCTCTTGGGCTTGAACCTATCATGCTTACAAATACAGCATGATGTCTTATCTGCATCCTCTTTGTAGTACAACATACAGTGATTCGGACATGCATCAATTTTCATAAAAGCAAGCCCCAAATCATTCACCATCTTCTTCGCACGGTAAAAGTCAGCAGATAACCTCTCTGATTGAGGAAGCATGCTCTTGACCAGTAAGAGAAGCCGGTCAAAACAACTCTCGCTCATATGAAATTCAGATTTCAAATTCAATAGCTGCGACACTGCAGACAACCGTGTATGCTTCTCACAACCATCCCATAATGGCTCATCAGCATCTCGAAGTAACTGATAAAATTCTGAGCTGTATCATTCGGCACTTCTTCATTTTTGATCTTCATGAATATTGAACTCCGGACCAGCAGCATCGACAACCATGTCTACGTACGTACTTGTGGAGGCAAAGTAATTAGCTGGTGCAGACGACTGAATATTCAACTAACCATGACACGACCATAACTCATAATGGCCAACAAATCCTCTCGTATACAGATGATGTTGCACATCCCATGTCGATATCCACTTTCTGTTCTTACAATCCGAACACGGACATCGGATGTTACCCATCGGATCAACTGCTACTGATGAATTACTCAATGCAAACTCAATAAAACTGTCAACTCCGTCTTTAAACTCCTCGGTCACAACTCCATTCACTATTCCACGGTACATCCATGACCGATTATCATAAGACATTTTTCCTACACAGATTAAATGTCATGTCCCGAGTTAAAATCCAACACACCCTCACATCGTTCAAGTACCATACATATGATACATACGTTATATGGAGAGTCCCAGAGCTAATGGTGAAATAAAGCGTTGACGTAAAGATAAATGAAGAGTAAGCATACATGAATATCAAATAAATTTGAGCACTATATAAATACTTAATGGTATTGAACATTAAAAAGAACACAAAGACTATTTGTTCATACAAACCGTAATGTCTTCATATTAGGCCACCACCACTTGATCGGCTCTTTATTCACCAGCTTCTTATTAGATTTCCTAGGTTTTGAACTAACCACTGATATCCCTAAATATAGTTTACTAAATACATCTCTTCGTACATAATGGGAAGACATAACTTTCATAATGTCAAGCTCTTTGACACAATTATTTTCCACAAATTTTGACCAGTCTTTTCCACTAAATATGTACATACTACCACACCAACTACGTCGTAAGATTACAGAATATCGCAGTCCTTTTTCATCTTGAACAATAACAGATAATCCAATTTTATTTTCTAAACTTTGTCTTTCTTCTTTCCGAATAATCTTTATGATTTTCTTCATCTTCTCTTTCACCAAAGTAAACCATCATGCAATCATCGAATATCCATCGGTAATATCTTTCGTTCAAACAAACACGTACTTTGATACGTTGGACATTTGTTCTTCTTTGAGTCTAATTTCCAATCGCGAACTCTCATCACTAATTAGAAAAAAATTATAACAATTTATTCATGAGTAATTTAAAATATGAAATTAAATCATAATATAGTAAATATGAAAGAATCAATCAAATGACTACAAATAAACAACGAGTAATGCAACACCTCATTTAATTACCAAAAGAGATTGGTACAAGATTACAAGTGCCATCACTAATATGAATTGGCTTGTAGGGAACTCACTAAATGTATATCAGAGAGGAGTGAATAGACGCACCAGAAATTTTTAACAAATAATACAAACACATAATAAATGAACCCTAACTGCGATCAAACATTCACAGACTGTCCAAACTATGACAATTCAAGACTTTGAGTTAGATATACACATTCTCATTATTGAAAATAAGACTCGTGCACATCAATCTCATAGTCTTCAACGGAAAGGTTCATTGACACGGGCTTAACACGCTCTCGTGAGGTGTGTGCAGTGAAAAAATGCTATACATGCATTGATCAAATTAAAACCCAATAAATATGAAAGAAATATGGAAACAAAATCATACATGTGAACAAGTGCAATAATAAATCAAATTCATACATACATGTAGATGAATTGTATTAAAGTAGAAATACAATACTAATCACTAAACTGAAAGTAACAATTAAAAACAATCCATATAATAGTGTTATATTGAAATAAGTTTGAATTAATGATCTAATAGCTACAAGAAAGATTTTGTACTCATTTTTTTAAATCTTGATCAAGTCACATTACAGTTCCATGCCTTTAGCATTCATTCAAGAGGGAGAATGGGATCATTGAGACCCTTCATGTGTTTTCTATAGATAAAGTCTCTGCTTCAGATCAAAGATCGATCTAAACCTGAGATTTCTGTTTACAAGGGCAATCTTAGGCTATGTTTGGTACCCAAATTTTGGAGTTATAGAATGGGATAGAGTGAAAATATCTTCTAAAATTTGAAATTATAGACTGGGATAGAGTGAGGATATCCCTAAAATTGTGGGAATTTTAGAGATATCCTCACTCTATCCTAGTCTATCCAAATACTAGCATAACCTAAGATTCTTATAACTAAACCTAGTAATTAATGATAAGTTAGTTTTGAAAATGCTTTAATGTCAAATTTTTTGATGATTTGGGAAAGGGGGCCGGGTGCAGGTGGGGGGGTGGGAAGAGGAGGGGGGCCGGGTGGGGGGGGTGTGTGGGGGCCGGGTGGGAAGGGGAGGGGGGCCGGGTGGGGGGTGTGCAGGGGCCCGGGTGGGAAGGGGAGGGGGGCATCGTGCATGTGGGGGGGGGGGGGGTAGGAAGGGGAGGGGGGCCAGGTGGGGGGGTGTGCAGGGGGCCGGGTGGGAAGGGGAGGGGGGCATTGTGCAGATGGGGGGTGGGAAGGGGAGGGGGGCCGGTGGGGGGGGGAAGGGGGGGGAGGGGCATCGTGCAGGTGGGGGGGTGGGAAGGGGAGGGGGGGCCGGGTGGGGGGGGGTGGCAGGGGCCCGGGGCCGGGTGGGAAGGGGAGGGCCTGTGGGGTGGAGGGGCCCCGTGGGGCGAGGGGGCAGCGCTGCAGGGGCGGGGGGCGCCGTGGGGTGGGTGAGTGGGGACCTGTGGGATGGAGGGGCTGTGGGGTGGGCTCGGGGGCGCCCGTGGACGAGGGGCGCCATGGGTGGGCGAGGGGGCGGGGGCATTGGGGCTCGGGGGTGCTGTGGGGTGGCGAGGCGGGCGGCGGGGGCGCTGGGGCTCGGGGTCACAGGGGCACCGGCGAGGGGGCGCGGGGGCTTCTGCTGGCGAAGGGGCGGGCTGGGGGGGGGAGAGGAGAGAGAGAGAGAGAGAGAGAGAGGAGAGAGAGAGAGAGAGAGAGAGAGAGAGAGAGAGAGAGAGAGAGAGAGAGAGACCGACACCTTGCTCCAGGCGGCGGCGCACTGGCCGGGGTGCGATGGGCGGCGCACTGGCCGGGGTGCGATGGGCGGCGGCGGACCGGGTGCGATGGGAGGCGGCGGACCGGGTTGGCGACGGGCGGCGACGGGCGGCGGTGCTGCAGGCGGCGAGAGAGAGAGAGAGAGAGAGAGAGAGAGAGAGAGAGAGAGAGAGAGGAGCGGGAGAGAGAGTGGTTTTTGCGGGAGGTGGCGGGTAGGGAAATTGGGGAATTTCTGACGGAAACTATACGTCGGAAAACTGTCAGTAGTACCGACGGAAAAATGTCCGTCGGAAATTCTGATGGATTTTCCGACTGAATATTAGCTGTCAGAATAGCCGTCGGAACTTCCGACGGATATATTTCCGTCGGAAATGTCCGTCGGTAATGGCGCTTTTTCTTGTGGTGACTCCGTTTGAGGAAGATGGTCTTTCAAGGAAGTTTATGTGTCTCTGGTAGGATATTATCTTCTTTCTTGACTATCTTCACTCAACTGTAGTAGCTTCACTCACTAATTTTCTTCCATCCAAGTCCCAATCAACCATCATAGATCAGAAAAGAAACCAGAGACTGAAGCATTGTCGGAATCGGTCGACCGACCATTCCTTTCGGTCGACCGATTACCCCTCTGGTTCGACTACATGAGAGAGAAAAGAGGAGAGATGAGAGACTAGAAGAGTTCAATTAGGTCTAGAAGAGGTGTATAACTATGGAGTAGTTCTTCTCTTCTATTCCTGATTGTTTATGTCCATTCACAGGCTAGAAAAATATGTGTTATTCTGACGTGTCAAATTTTGAGATTTTTGGAATTGATCGACTGAAAATCAATGTATAATCGAATGATGATACAAACCTTGAATGGTCGATCGATTTTGTTTTTCCGATCCACCGATTATACTTTAAAACTAGAACCAAGCTTCTGCGAAACTCGGTCAACCGAAAATTACAGTTCGATTGATCGATTTCTCTATCTTGTGAGCAAACAAAGACCCAGTTCGGCTGTCAACTTATTTTCTTAAATAGTCAATTTATCTTGTATATATTTACTCCATTGTTAGATATTCATGTAGAACAACCTAGCTACTAATTGAACCCCTTTTGGAATCTCAGTTGTAGCTACGACAAGTCCTTGAAGTCATATTTACATCCTTGACTTGCTATTCTTGTTATAATGATATTTCTTATAAGTACCAAAGACCACACTAGTATGATGGACAAATGGAAATAGAATGACATATTTTTGGATCTTTGAATTCACTTAGATTAATGTCAGCACATATGGGGCTAGTCCAGTCTCGAAAAGAGCATCCAAATTCGTTTACTAGCCGTACGGAACGATAATGAATCAACCGAATGTTTGGCATGACACCACTACATGCTATATTTTGGTCTACATTTTCATAAACTATGTTATGAATTGAATTATATTTGCTTGTTTATTGATTGCTACACGACAACTCTTTTCCAACATCATCTTCTTGTCAGTATTACTGTGTAAAATTCTATGTACTCATTTATACTCTCCTATTATGTGGTACGCACATCTTGTTTATCTTCTGTGCTACAGTTCGTTCCTTATTTGTCTTGTGTATAGAAGGTAAAACCTACTGGACACAACTGCTCATGGATTCCTACTTTTCTATCACGAATTCAAGATGGGACAAGCTCTTAAGAGATTGTGTGCTGAGCGACTTTTTATAATTAGCAACCAAGTTTTTCTTTAGATTTTAGCAATCTAGAGCGATGTACATATTTACTTTAAACCTTAATTAGTGATGTGTAAACTATGTCGTGTGATTTCGCAACACTGCTGTATGAATGTAATTGAAGGGTTTTATTTCTTTTATATTGAAACTCTATCATTTATGAAAATGATCAATTATTAAGACGTGACATTTTTAATCTTCCTGTTCTATATTTGAAATTTACAACTGCCAAGGTTAGTATTATATTAAAACAATTGTTCCAAAGTTACAAGTTTGTAGAATAGACGCCAGTGATTTCTCAAGAGTTGAAGCATCGTACCTCCTCAACCTCACAGACTTGGACCAGTTGAAGAGATTGTAGAATAGACGCCAGTGATTTCTCAAGAGTTGAAGCATCGTACCTCCTCAACCTCACAGACTTGGACCAGTTGAAGAGATGTGGTTTGTGGAGATCTCGTGCTGCGCCCCTTTGATATGGGGTAAATCCTAAGTTTTAGAGGGGTAAGGAGAGGGTTAAATGCTAACTTAATTTGAAAATCTAGTTAAATTAATTAGGACATTTTCTGGTTAGGTGGAGTGTGAAAGAGCAACAAGAGGGTTAAGCCACCTAAGGAAAGTTGTTTGGATAGCGCAATCCCATATACTTTTTGTATTTTATATTAAAAGTAAGTGAAATTATATATAACTAAGGGTACATAATTGGTTATCAAAGTGGGGAATGATTTGGGATCTCAAGTTAAATTGAACAAGCATACCTACGCGATCACACCCACAATCACATTAATGTTCCTCAACCCCATTGTCCTAGTTTGGAGTGATGTGAGGAGAAGTCTGTCAAGTTTATTGTCCATAAGATGAAAACTATTTGCTGCCCAATTAGTTGGACTATCTACCCATCTCATCTATCGGTCTAGCTCATGTCCATATGACATGATGTGGAAGGATGGTGGCAACCAATGATCAGTAGGAGTTGGTAGCGGTGGCTAGCGTGGGCACTTGGCAGTAGTTAATATTTGTCAACCAAAAGCCATTATTTGTTATCCAAATTTCAATATTTGTCAGCCATCAACTATTATTGATCAATCAAAATCCACTATTTGTCAACCAAATGCTAGTATTAGATGGCCAAAATGAATATTTGGTTGTTAAATTTTATATTTGTCAGCAAAATGTTAGTATTTGCCATCCATCTTCTTCATTTGAATGAAGAGTACTTCCAACCTACGATAGTTGAACCTAAGTAACAGACTGCTCAAGAAAATGTGTACTAAATATCAACATTTCCATGTATCCAAATGATGTTTCAAAGTTCGAAAGGCATTCTAAAATTTGCTATACAAATGATGCTCTTGGGGTTCACTTTCTCTGGACATTTTAAAGAGAGAAGCTTCGAATTTTTCATTGATTTCGCTTCTTCATGGCATTCCTTCAGCGGACTCGTCACGGTTCCCCGATGGACTCGTCGCCAACACCGGGGGTTTGTTGTCCCCCATGGATGGTTTCTAGGAGGGGGGAGAGCAGTGGCTCTTCCCCCCCCCCCCCCCCCCCCCCCCCCCCCCGACCTATTATTTTCTGCTCCTTTTTGCCTTGTTGGATCCACCTCTTGATCTTAGTTTTCATCTTCCTCTCCCCGTGTTGTCTTCTACCTTCCTCCTCCTTGCCTTCTCGTCGTCCCAAGACACCACCTGATCGCCCATCGCACTGTCGCTGCCCCCCCCCTACTATAGACTTCCCCATAGATCCCCCTCATCGCCTCCCAACCTTGCCCTCCATCATTCCCCTGTGCGTGCTCCATCATACCCTCGTTCTCAGTCAACCCCGTCAAGCCCCTTCCCCCTGTTCTCAATCAAGCCATCCTCTATTTTCCCTATTTTGCCCCTCCACATCCATCCTTGTTTTGCCGCTAGATATCCTTTATGTAGCTTCTGCGTCATATCTATCATTTTATTTTTTAGGCTTGTGTATATCTTTCAGGTCTTCCGCTACTTTTGGAGGCTTTGGAGCACCTATTTCAAGTTCTATTGCTCGAGTCTTTCAATCTTGGAAGACCCTAACTTGAGGGTTTGGAGGCCATGGATCAACTTGTGTTCTAGGGTTACTCAGCACATCAGTGAATGTGCTTCATCTAAGCTACTTTTTTCCCTTTCAACTATAAATGTGAAGTGCAGATTTACTCCTTCTAAGAAGGCGTTAGCAAGATCTTGAGGGTTTTGTCTCTCACTCTCTTATGGTGGTGCCCGACTTCTATCGTTGGTTGTGGATGCTCCGTTTTGTCTAAAAAGGTGTTTCCCATATTGTAGATCTTTTAATCCCTTCTTTAGTGCCACCACCAATACATCTATGAATGTGATATCTGGTATTTTCCTTGAACCTATGTCTTCTTCTTGTGTGTGTACCTTTGTGTGAGGGTATGGGCTCCTGCCTTGTCGTGGTGTGTGTAGGCTGGGTAGTCTTCTACCATCCTTAACATGGTGTACCTTATTTTGTACCCTTGTACTTCTTCTCTTTTAAGTTATATATCATCTTGTTTTCTCATTGAAAAAAAATTACTAGGAAATTGTCAAAGAAATCTCAAATGAACACCTACAGAGTAGCTATATCAACATGACATGGAATATAGTGACCATCATAAAAATAATCATTAGGAAAAATAAATCAGGTATAGGAGTACCCAACTGCGAGGTAGAAAGAATGCTAATAAACAGGAAAAATAAATCAGGTATAGGATTATTCACTGAAACCTTTCATTAAAAGAAGCATACATGCATACATGAAATAAACATGCATAGAAAGATATAGGATTAAATATGAAGTATGATTAATCAACATGAGAGAGGATATAGGCCAACCTAAAATAGTATACATGCATAGACAGATATAAACCAACCTAAAATAGGATAAACTAACAGAACAATGTCAAAGAAATCGCAAATGAACACCCACAGAGGATATATAGGATTAAACATGAACTATGATTAATCAACATGATGGGGGAGATAGTGATCATCATAAAAATAATCAATAGGAAAAATAAATGGGATATAGGAGTACCCAACTGACGGATAGAAGGAATGCTAATAAACAAGAAAATATATCAAGTATAGGATTACTCACTGAAACCTCTGATTAAAAGAATCATACATGCATACTCATATATAAAGAACACATGCAGTTCAAACTTTATTTTCCAATAAATGCAAGTCTCTTCAAATAGGAATGCTTGTATGATAAAGCAACCCGAAATAGGATAAACCAACAGGAAGTTGTCAAAGAAATCTCAAATAAACACCCACATAAGAGATATGTGATTAAACATGAACTATGATTAATGAACATGACAGGGGATATAGGATAACCTAAAATAGTATACATGCATAGACAGATATAAACCAACCTAAAATAGGATAAACCAACAGAAAAAATGTAAAACAAATTTCAAATGAACATCCACAGAGGAGATATAGGATTAAACATAAACTATGATTAATCAACATGACAGGGGATATAGTTGTTGCCCAGCTAGCAAGCCCAGAGGGGGGGGGGGGTGAATGGGATTCTTAAAACTTGATTATCTAAACCTGTCAACAAGAACGTTTATACAAAACACTGTGTTTGGCTGTTAGTGTTAGTAGAGAAATAATAACAAACACACTGCACAAGGAT
Organism: Colocasia esculenta; assembly: GCA_014218235.1. Lineage (NCBI taxonomy): Eukaryota > Viridiplantae > Streptophyta > Magnoliopsida > Alismatales > Araceae > Colocasia > Colocasia esculenta. The sequence goes on along the minus strand of CM024763.1, from coordinate 120,985,735 downwards.
TTTTATTCTGGTTCGGATCTCCTCTTCATAGGAGTTCTACGTCCAGTCCCTGAGCAACAACTCAGGATTCCACTACCCAAGGGTACAGTCCCCCTTATGGACACTTACACACCTAGCCACAGCTGGTCTTCTCTTCACAACCCGAAGAGGAAAAACTCCACCCTGGAATACCAAGTCTTCCTTCAACACGAAGGGAAAAACACCCTGGAACCCCCAAGTCTTCCTTCAACACGAAGGGAACAATACGAAGATGTGTTCGAAGGAAGACAAGCCCCTAGATCAAGCTAATAGTGTAGTGCTTGATCCGAAGCAAAGACTGAGAGGAAAAGATCTACAACAAAGAACACTCTCAGTACACTATAGCTCACACAAAGCTAGGCACAGAAACGCAAAGAGCTAAGAGCAAACTTAAAGCAATGGAGTGAGGCTGGGCTCTTCTAGATGCTCGCAGATTGTGTCAAGTAAGCTTCTTCAAGTCGTCTTTTCTGGAGCCATCAGTCTACAATATATAACTTCTTTTGAAAAATAGTCATTGAAGTATATGTTGTCTCTATGCTCTGAGAACGTTAGAATGCATGGTTCTCCTTTGCAGTCAACGGTCCTTTACGTTCCATACACGTAAGAAGAAAATCCTTCTTGATATCCTCAAGCTTCTACTTTATCCAACGTTGTATAGAGTCGTGCTATCAGAGATCTGCACACATTAAATGCTAAAACGTAGATAGCTAAGTTGTCTCTTGTTGTCAGTCAATCGTTAGAGTGAGGATATATCAAAATAGAAACCCCATTATGTCTTTCCAAAAAGATATTACATGTAGAAGCATAAGAATAGAAGATATCTGAACATGCATCGTGCAGAGAAATGTACAGTTATATTTAATGTATGGATATAAGATAAATACGCGGGATGACTTTGACTTGTCAAGATATTTGAATATCTAGTCGTTATATTTCATGAAATCGTTGTGAGTATCACTTATGAAATCGTTGTATGAGTGAATTATTTGAGAATGAATAATTACAAGAAAATCATTATAACCAAATCGTTATAAGCAAATCATTGTGAACGAATCATTACAAGCAAATCGTTATAACCAAATCATTATAATCAAATCGTTGTAATCTATCAAATCATTACAGCGACAAAGTCGTTATAAAACTTAGAATCGTTCTGCCGACCAAGTCGTTATGAAACTTATCGAATCGTTATAAAGACCAAATCGATGTGAAACTGATCATTGTGAGAAAAATCGTTGTTCTCACTTAAGAAATCGTTGTTCTCACTTATCAAATCGATGTGAAACCGAATCATTGTGAGAGCAAATCGTTGTTCTTACTTTAGAAATCGTTGTGAGAGCAAATTGTTGTTCTCACTTATCAAATTGATGTGAAATCGAATCGTTGTTCTTACTTTATCAAGTCGATATGAAAGCAAATCGTTGTGAGACCAAATCATTATGAGATGAAATCGTTGTGAGAGCAAATCGTTGTTCTCACTTATCAAATCGATGTGAAATTGAATCGTTGTTCTTACTTTATCAAGTCGATATGAAAGCAAATTGTTGTGAGACCGAATCGTTATGGGATGAAATCATTGCGACCTCTTAGCGAATCGTTATGAGATCCAAATCAATACGATCACTTAGCGAATCGTTCTGAGATCGAAATCGATACGATCACTTAGTGAATCGTTCTGAGATCGAAATCGATAAGGTACTTATGAAATCGTTATGTTATGCCATAACTTATGGAATCATTATGCTATGCAATCATTGACACAACTTATGAAATCATTATGAAATCAAAATCGGTATGATACTCATTAAATCCTTATGGAAATAAAATCGATATAAATGAGGAAATCGTTATGTGAGATCAAAATCGATGCAACACTTATGAAATCGTTGTAACTTATGGAAAGTCAATATGTACTTGGATAAATTTCATGCTCTGAACTTGAAATGCTATAGTTAGTAAATACTTATATATTTCCTTGATTTCGCCTGACTTGTTCCTGTATCTTAGTTTCGTAAAAAACTTTGTTAGATTAAACTTTATCTGAGTTTTGTTAATCACCAAAATAGATATGTAATTCATGAAATTATATGGAGATGACCTGATCATCAATCTCCTCCTTTTTGGTGATGACAAAACATAGCATAAATATAAAGGTTAAGATTTCTAAAATAAGTTTAGGTAAAATTGCTACATAAGAAATGTATTTCAGAATGGTTATTTTTCTCCCCATTTTTGTCATTAAACAAAAAGATAGCAAATGAGACAAAGACAGAAAGAGAAAAGATAAATGAGAGCAAGATAAATACTATTGATCATTGGTTGCTCATAAATAGAAGGCAAGAGACAAAAGGGATGCAAAGCGAGTAAGGATGGGGATCGCTTTGCGTTCCGCTCTTCAAAGTGAGACTGAAATGCCACAAAGTGATTTTATAGGAAGGTCCCATACAAGGAGTCATCCTTTGAATGTGACGTTGTCTCTGTGCTTCCACAAAGGTGCCATACCCATCCAAGCCAAGGGAAATCTTATATGAAGAGAAGGAGCCAAACTAGCTAGCCGAAGAAACTGATCAATTTTGAAAGGGTAGTAGATTTGAAGCCGCTTCAGTTCCTTTTATGAGCCAGAAAGACCTTGTACCTTTCTTCCCATGTATTATAAGAGTCCTGGACAAGGTGAATGGAGTTGGAATCCAGAAAGTCTCCAGCGGATAGTTGAGGTACATTGGATCTAGCCTGAGAAGCATTTAGATTATGAAGCTACTGAGCGGAAAGGGGATAGAGCTTCTCCCAATCAGATGGCGAAAGCCTTTCACTTTCGAACAGAAGGGGGGCAAGGACATCACCCTTAATGCAGCCCCAAAGATATTCTGAGTAGACAAACATGTGAAAGGAAAGGGAACGGCCTTCTTGAACTGAAATTCTAGCCATTACTCGAGCTGCTCTTTCAAAGGTAAGTGTCCCAACAGAAGAGTCCATTATTAAGGAGTGAAGAGGGGGTAGAAACACTACATCAGGGATCTCCAAAGTAGCAAAATCAATCTGAATGTAGTCTGTATGAGCATCCCTGGAACTCAGAGCTTCAATAGCTAGCCAAAATTGTCCAAGCTGAGCATCAGGAAGGTTGTTCATGTAGCAGTAGTCACTAAACATCTTGTAGTGCCGGATAAACTTGATTTCTTTTTGAACAAAGGGCCCCCAAGTGTCCTTGTGAAGGATCTGGAACCACTCAGAGAGAGTCAAGGAATGATCTCTGGGTGGATACCTGGCTGACCGAGCTCGAAGGAACTGACTGTATAGAACTTTGTGGCCGTGAGCCCACTGATCTTCAGTTTTGGCTTCAGTCATGGAGAAAACTTTGGACTGTTGTGCCTTGGATAGAAAGGAATAAGGAAAGATGGGTTGAGATGGTCGGTGAGATTTAGGAATGGGAGTCCAGAAATGGTGGCAAAAGTGACTTTAAGAAGAAATTCTTCATATAAGGATTTGTGTTTATTTTCAACAGAAAGGGAAAACCAAAGAGGTGGATAGCAAGGTCTAGAAGAGACAGGGTGAGTGGAAGTAAGTCTCTTCTTAGGGATAGGGCTAGAAGAGCCTGTCCAGTGGATATGAGTCCCAACAGTCAGGACTGAACGAAGTATTGCTACTTCAAATTCATCCTTGATGTCCTAAGTTTTAGTATGGACAAGTTGGGCCCTCAGGAATAATGGTAATAAACGAAGGAGGATTAGGTGGATGAAGGAGTGATTGAGGAGAAACAAAGGGGATATCAGATGGTCCTGAAGAGGAAGGACCAGAGGAAGAGGCTCCAGCGGATGAAGAAGCTGGAGGAACCTCAACTGACTGAGGAAGAGGAGGAATGATAGTGGAGGAGGCAGAGATGAAGTAGATTGGGAAGGAAAAGGTGTAGGAGAAGATATGGTTCTAGGACGAGGTCGTTTGAAGGTGGTAGGTGCTAGAGGTGCAGTGGAGGATGTGGGTGGAGAAGGAGGTTTTGGAGTTGGAATAGAAGAAGAAGCAGGGGGCTCTGGATCTACAGTCGGTTCTTCTGCTCTTGCAAACACTGATTCCACCTGCCCTGATGGCCCTGAAGCATCTCTGCCGGCCCTGTTGGCCCAGACACTTCTGCAACGACTAGTTCTGTAGTGTGCACATTTTCAACAACCTTTGGCCCTGATGGCCCTGCTGGATCTTCAGACATTAGCCCTGAAGGCCGCTCTTCTACACTAGTCTGCTCTGCATTAATAGGCCCGGATGGCCTAACTTCCTCTTGAATTGGCCCTGAAGGCCGGACTTCATCACCAACAGATGGCCCTGACCTGCTAGCAGGAGGGGCATGAATTGGTAAATGCTCCCTGACAAAGACTGACAAGTCAAGAACTGTTTGTTTCATCCTACCCATCTCACTTTTCAAAAGTTGGAGTTCATAAGTCAATGCTCCAACAGAAGTAGCTAACTGGCTCTGGCTTATGAATATAGAGGCTATATCTGAACGTACAGGGCACAGTATGGACCCTTGTTCATCCAATCTTTCAACAATGGGCTTCATGTTGATCTTCAGTTTCTTCTGCCTTGACCTCCCGTGTGGCTTCCTGGTAAGGAGGGGAATATCCTGAGCCACTTCTTTTTTTTATATATGCCCTAGCAATGGGCTCCACATGATCACATTTGCCTCTTCATCTGAGGCGCTTTCCACAATGCCTTCTCTGAACTGATCATCAACGGGAACACTAGCTGTGCGCTCCCCCTGAGATGTTGCTTTATTCTCAATTGACTGCTCCCCCTCAATAGGAGCATCTTCCATCTGCACATCCTCATTGTGGCCTGTTGCCACACCCTCAGACACAACATGTTGCTCCCCCTGAATGGGAGCTTCTTCCATCACAATGTCTCCCTCTGCAACTAGATCAACTAAGATCTCTGGCTCCACATGAGTGTTGGTTAAATAGTCTAGCACATCTCGAAGTATTGAAGCTACCCGGAAGGAGGGAGGCACAACCTCTCCAATTTGCCCAACGGGTTCAATGAATTCTTGAGGAATGTCCTCAATCCTGTGCTCACTAACCATTGGTACTTATGTGCTGACCTCTGCTTCAGTTCCCTGAACATTTGTTGCTGCTGCTGGCTGCTCTTCTTGGACTGCTGTCATTTCTCCCCTGACCATTTCCTACTGCTCTTGGATGACTGGCACTTCTGCCCTGGCAACCTCTTTCTGAATTGTAACCGCAGGTTCTGCTGCTGCTACCTCCATCTGAGTTGCCTCTTCCTGGGCCTCTAGTGCTTGGTCTTCTTGGGCTTCACCAATGATAGCTTCGCCCTCAGCTACTGAAGTCTTGGTCTAGACTCCAGCAACCAACGAGAAGCCACTCTTCTTTAAATTTCTGTTTCGAATTGCGTGGGCCATTTTCTCATAAACTGCCCCAACAACACTGATGCCATAATGTTGGAAAATCTTGGTGAGCAAGTGGGCATATGGAAGGGACACATTCAATTTACTTTTCTTGTCCCAAATATGTGCACTTGCAAATTTCATCCTCTCCAAAATAACTTCGGCCATGTTAATGCTCTGGTTCTGAATGGCCCAATACATCATATCGGAGTCGGCCTTTGTGCAGGTGGAGAAGGTCGCACTCTTAGGAACCAAAATCTGACACACAATAAAGTGTAATAATCTATTGAACGCATTCAACTGATTGATGTCGATTTTTCCATCCTTCAACTTATATTCGGGACCAACGATCCCCAAACCCTTAAGATTAATGTCCACACTGTCTACCCCACTGTGACCGGTGGTAGAAACTCCAAACAGTGACTCTAACAAACCATGAGTGATGTGAATCTGGGTTCCTTTGATAGAAGATGTCAAAGACCCATCTGCCTCTGACTTCAGACAAACATAGAAAGCTTTAACCAAGTCAGGGTAACTTGCCTCTGAAAGAGTAGCAATCTGCGTCCACTTCATTCTTTCCTTAGCTGCCATGATACTGTGCATCCCATGCTTCTCCAGGTCCGCGATATCCACTGCTTTGTTGCCGCACATCTTCGTCTTCATTGAAGTAAACCTTTCTTGCTGCTCTGCAGTGAGGAAAGCAGCCCCATAGCCCCTGACAATGCCGGAAACTCCAGAAACGGCCATGGATTTGAACAAGAAAAGGTTCTGGATGGTCGTGAGAAAGATTGAAGCAAAAGCCTCAATGAGATTTTTTCGCGGGAAGGGATGAAAGCTTTGAAATCGCAAAGAGTCGATGCTGGGGACGATAGGGTTTTTGTTCCAGCAAGTCGAAAGAGACGAGAGCGGGAGGTGAATCGTTGCAACACAGATTTCGGGATTTATAAGAGAGAGATAAAGTGACTTTTGAAAGGATGGCACCATAAATGCAAAAAACAACAAAAAGAGACAGGTCGAGATAGATACATACTTTTTTGAATCAAGGAACCGTCATAGAGATTTACGATGCAAGCAATATTTAGGGAATTTGCTTAATTTCATAAGAGAGAATAATTCTTATTCTAAAATAATTATTATTTCAGTTATTTACAGATAAGTCTATCACAAATTACACATACCTAATTCCCTTCTAAGAGAAGTAAATCTCTCTTCAGGTAAGGCTTTTGTGAAGATATCTGCTAACTGATTTTGAGTATCAATAAAGGAAATATCTATATTACCATTGGCTACATGATCACGAATAAAATGATATCTAACCTCTATATGCTTTGTTCTTGAGTGTTGTACTGAATTTTTGGTGAGATTAATGGCACTGGTGTTGTCGCACAGCAGGGGAATTGTCTTGATGTGCATTCCATAATCCTCAAGTTGCTGCTTAATCCATAGGAGTTGTGTGCAACAGCTTCCAGCAGCCACGTACTCAGCTTCAGCTGTTGACAAAGCTACTGAATTTTGCTTCTTGGAGGACCATGAAATCAGACAACCTGGAAGAAATTGACAACATTCACTAGTGCTTTTTCTATCTATTTTGCATCCAGCGTAGTCAACATCAGAATATCCTACTAAATTAATTTCACATGAACTTGGATACCATAATCCTAGATCATGAGTTTTAGCTAAGTATCTAAAGATCATTTTGACACAAATTAGATGAGACTCTTTAGGATCTGCCTGATACTTAGCGCACATGCATACACTAAATAATATATTAGGTTTACTAGCAGTTAAGTAGAGTAAAGAACCTATCATACCTCTGTAGAGCTTTGGTCTACTTTCTTACCATCTTTATCATTGTTTAACCTTGTTGATGTACTCATTGGTGTTGACAGTGGCTTGGCGTTTTCAAATCCAAACTTCTTAGTAATTCTTTGATGTATTTGGCTTGTCAAATATGTGTGCATTCTCTTCCTTGTTTGATTGGTAATCAAGGAAGTAGATGAGCTCCCCCATCATGCTCATTTCAAACTCTCTCTACATAAGCTTTTCAAATATTGCAAAGAGACTCGTCAATAGAACCAAATATTATATCATCAAACATAGATTTGTACAAGCAATACATTTTTGACTTTGGACTTAATGAACAATGTGCTGTCTACTTGACCTCTAATGAAGCCATGTTCTAATAAAAAGCACTGAGCCTTTCATACCAAGCTCTAGGTGCTGCTTAATCCATACATACCTTATGCAATTTAAATACATGATTCGAAAAATCAATATCATCAAAACCAGGAGTTTGTTCTACATAAACTTCCTTTTTATATATCCATTCAAAAATGTGGATTTTACATCCATTTGAAAAAGTTTCAAATCTAATGTTGATGCATAAGGAAGTAAAATTATAATTGCCTCAAGTCTAGCCACTGGTGCATAGGTTTCATCGAAGTCTATGTCTTTCTCTTGAGAATAGCCTTGAGCTACCAGTTTGGCCTTGTTTCTAGTGATCACACTAGCTTCATCCAATTTGTTCCTGAACACCCATTTGGTGCCAATCATAGGATGATCTGATGGTCTCGGAACAAGGGACCATACTTGGTTTCTCTTGAACTGGTTAAGTTCATCGTGCATGGCTAATATCCAAGATTCATTAGACAGTGCTTCATTGACTGTCTTGGGCTCTATTTGAGATACAAAAGCTAATAATCACAAGGAATTACATTACCTCTAGTTCTTACCCCAACCGATGGATCCCCAATGATGTCATCCAATGGGTGATCCTTTTTGTATCTCCATTCCTTTGGAAGATTGTCATGTGATATGTCTTTTGTTGTAGATCTTCCAAGGGTGGATCTTCCTTATCCTCAATGGATGAGTCTTTAATTTCTTAGATAGTCATCTGCATCATCAACATCACTATCTACTTCCTTTCTCAAGGAAGGGTTAGTCTCATCAAAATAACATGCACTGTTTGTTCAATTACTAGACTATGCTTATTAAATACTCTATATCCTTTGGGTTTGGAAGCATACCCCATGAATATACCTTCATCTGATTTTGCATCTAGCTTACCAAGATCTCTTTTGCCGTTGTTGTGGATGAAGCATGGACATCCAAATGTCCGGAAATGGTTGATCTTCAGCTTCTTCTGCTTGTATAGCTCATATGAAGTCCTCTTCAGGATTGGCCTGATCATCACTCTGTTGATTATATAACATGCTGTGTTGATGGCTTTGGCCCAAAAGTACCTTGGTAAATTATATTCTGACAACATTATTATAGCCATGTCCAATAAGGTTATGTTCTTCCTTTCAGCAACTCTATTTTGCTGTGGTGTCCTTGGTGTTGAGAAGTTATGCTCTATTCCTTGATCATTACAGAACTTAGCAAACTTCTCATTCTGAAACTCTCCTCCATGATCTGATCGAATACCAATAATGTTGTACTTTTTGTCTTTTTGCACCTTCTTACTGAAGCTAACAAAGCTGTCGAATGTATCATCCTTATGCTCCAAGAAGGATACCCATGTAAACCTGGAGTAGTCATCTACTATGACAAATCCAAAGTTCTTTCCTCCGAGACTTGTGGTTCTCATTGGCCCAAATAGATCCATATGTAGAAGTTCTAAGGGTTTAGAGGTTGTTACCACAGTTTTTGACTTGAAGGATGACTTGGTGTGCTTTCCTTTTGCACACGCCCCGTAGACACCATCCATTCTTGTACTTACTTTGGGTAGGCCTTCCACCAAATTTCTCTTGATTAATTTTCTCATTCCATCCATGCTGCAGTGGCCCTTCTTCGATGCCAGAGATCAGTTGACTGCTCTTTATTCGCTGCCAAACATATGTCTGATCATTTAATTCTTCTAGATAAAGTACGTAACATTCTTTTCTCTATTAGCTTCAAAAATGACTGCACATCCTTCATGATACTGCACTTTGATTCTTGAAATTTGATTGATGTCTTTGTCCTGTATCGCACAGTTGGCTGATGCTGATAAAGTTGTGCTTCAGTCCTTTGACGCATAGAACATCTTCGATAACAATTTTACCTTTACTACATACTGATATGTTGCCTATCACAGCCCTTTCCATTATCTTCATAGTGACTGTGTCTTTTTCAGCTTCAAGATGGGAGAATAGCTTTTGTTTCCTGACATGTGCCTTGAGCATCCGCTATCCAAGTACCATTTTGATGCTCGAAGGTTTACCTACAATGAAAACACTAAGTTTTAGGTACTCAAGTTCTTTGGGTCCTGATTGGTAGTATCATCAATTTTCCTTTTATTATCCATCTTTATGTTTATTTGGATGTGTTATTTTAGTATGACCTAACTGTTGCAGTGACTACAGCAAGATATTATATACTTCTTTAGTTGGAATGATTTGAGATTTGACTTATAAGCTATGTCTTGTTCAGCTACAAACTTAGGTGTTGGATATATTTTAGGGTATACTACTGTTTCTTCATTATCGGGAGGAATATAACATAATCCATGCTTCTTTTTACATGACCGTCTAGCACCTTCAGTATTAATGTTGTTTAACGTTTGTAAATTTTTCTAATGTGCTTGATAATTTTTCATTTTCTATTGTTAATGTATTAACTTCTTGTTTAATTTATTATTGTTTCTTGATTTTCTAAGCTTGTAATTGTTCATTTTTATTTTTAGGTCCTCACAATAACAATTCATTTCTTCTTTTTAGTTCGATAATTTTTTTCTATTTGCTCATTTTCATATTTTAAATCTGAATTAGTATTTCTAAGCATACAAGATTTTTCTTACTAACTTTTAATGATTTACATACTTCTTTATATTACAGTACAATCATTAAAAGTGTCTTCAAAATTATCATAATCAAATTCGTTACATGAAGAGAAGGATGAGTCAGATGTTACCTTTTCGTCGATGTCAGCCATGAGGCCAGGTTGGCCTTTTCTTCTTCTTCTCCACTGGAACTCGACTCACTGTTGAGTGCTGCTGTTGTCCCATGCTGCTGCCATGACTTTCTCTTGTATCTTTTAATTTCTTGGAACTATCTTTTTTTCTGACTTCAGTTTTTTTCAACTTTGGACATTCTGCTTTGATATGTCCAGGCTTCTTGCATTAGTAACAGATGGGCTCAACTCTCTTGATTCCTTTCCTTCTGGCTTCTTGTAATCTTTGTTTTTTTGAAGTATCTCCTTCCAATGGTACTTCTTTCTAGCTAATATCCTTTGTAGTCTCTGGAGAGGAGAGCTTCCTCATCTTCACTGCTTCTTATGCTTTCGTTACCATCTGAAGATTCTTCTGATAAGTTTTTTTTTCTGCCTTGAGAGCGTTGGAGTGCTTCTTTCTGCTGATGATTCTCCAACCTTTCCATGTTGATCTTATGAGATTAGGGACCCTATGAGTTTTTCAATGACATTCTCTTCAAGTCATTTGCTTCTTCAATTGCCGTTACTTTGGGAGTCCATGAAGATGGTAAAGATCTTAGAATTTTCCTAACCATGTCACCCATTTCATAAGTCTTTCCTAGACCGGCTAATCCATTTTGATGTCTGTGAACCTATGGTACATCTGTGTGATAGCCTCTCCTGACTGCATCTGAAATCTTTCATATTGAGCCACCCAAAATGTCTATTCTCGTTTCTTTACTTTATCTGTGCCCTCATAGGTAATCCTTCATTTTTCCCACATCTCCATGGCGGATTGCAGGAGGAGATCTATTGAACTCTTTCTTGCTAAGAGCACAAAATAGAATGCTTTTGTGTCTTGCAGTTGAGAGAGATTTTCTTCTTGTCGTCTTCGTCTATTTGTCTTTTTGTTCGTGACTAGAAGATCTCATTCTTCAACAATCGATCAGATCTGATAGTCGAGTCCTGTAAGAAGAAACTCCATTCTTATTTTCCAATAAGTATAGTCTTCACCGTCGAACAAAGGTGGCCTGTTGACTGATGACCTTCGAAGTGACCTTGGGATGCCATTTGATCTTTTCTCTTCAGATCATTGGATCTCTTTGTCGAAGAGGACTAGCTCTGATACCACTTGTTGCCCAGCTAGCAAGCCCAGGGGGGGGGGTGAATGGGATTCTTAAAACTTGATTACCTAAAACTGTCAACAAGAATGTTTATACAAAACAAACTGCGTTTGGTTGTTAGTGTATAGAAAATAACAACAACACACAGAAAACAAACACCTGCACAAGGATTTTTATCTTGGTTCGGATTCCTCTTCACAGAAGTCCTACGTCAGACCCTGAGCAACAACTCAGGATTCCACTACCCAAGGGTACAGTCCCCCTTATGGATACTTACACACCCAGTCACAGCTGGTCTTCTCTTCACAACCCGAAGAGGAAAACACCACCTGGAATACCCAGGTCCTCTTTCAACACGAAGGGAAAAACACCCTGGAACCCCCAGTCTTCCTTCAACACGAAGAGAACAATACGAAGATGTGTTCGAAGGAAGACAAGCCCCTAGATCAAGCTAATAGTACAGTGCTTGATCCGAAGCAAAGACTGAGAGGAAAATATCTACAACAAAGAACACTCTCAGTACAATAGCTCTCACAAAGCTAGGCACAGAAACACAGAGAGCTAAGAGCAAACTTAAAGCAATGGAGTGAGGCTTGGCTCTTCTAGATGCTTGCAGATTGTGTCAAGTAAGCTTCTTCAAGTCGTTTTCTAGAGCCATCAGTCTCAATAGATAACTTCTTTTGAAAATAGTCGTTGAAGTATCCGTTGCCTCCATGCTCTGAGAACGTTAGAATGCATGGTTTCCTTTGCAGTAATGGTCCTTTATGTTCCATGCACGTAAGAAGAAATCCTCTTGATATCCTCTAGCTTTCTACTTTATCCAACGTTGTATAGAGTCGTTGTGACGGAACGTCTCGGCCAAGCCCGTTAAACCGATAACGTACTTGATCCGAGTCCGCCTCCCGCGAACGGGCCGAAGCCTCGCAAGGGATACCAAACCACAGTCGTGTAAACATAAAGGAACACACCATATTTTATAAATATTTCACAAGTTTACATAGCCAAATTTCCACATAACTGAAAGTAAGTACAAGAGCCTGGGGCATACCCGAGGTACAACTGAAGAAGAAAGTAAACAACTAACACACTACACTGCTGGAGCTGCCACTACACAGCTGAGAGGTACCGACCCTGTACCGCTACGGCGCGGCTCTGAACCAGACGACGGTCGTGAAACGTCTCCTCGCTCTCACCTGTGGGGGTAGGGGTGAGCCTCTCTAGTCACTGGCTCAGTA